>NW_020769351.1:8725274-8756281 GCF_900518735.1 Pseudonaja textilis
CTTCCTTCCTTCCTTCCTTCCTTCCTTCCTTCCTTCCTTCCTTCCTTTCTTTCTTTCTTTCTTTCTTTCTTTCTTTCTTTCTTTCTTTCTTTCCCTTTTCTCTTTCTTTTCTTTCTTCTCTCTTCTCTCTTTCTCTTTCTCCCTCCCTCTTTCTCTCTTTCCGTCCCTCTCTCTTTCCCTCTGTCTTTCTCTTTCCCTATCTCTTTCTCTCTTTCTCTCTCCTTTCCCTCTAGGAAAGGAGACCCATCTGGAACACACACAGCAGAATCTCTCATTACAACGGTTCATCCCAGCCAGTCTCCTGTCCTGCATTGCCCGAAAAAGCCTTCCTCCCTCTCGCTTTTGGGGCTGGGAAATTCAAGTGAGACATGTGCTGCAGCCTCGCCTGCCCCTCCCCCACCAGCAGCTCTGGGTTAGGCAGCTTTCTTGACTGTTATGTCCTGAGAACTCCAGGAGTTCTCACTCAGGTCCACTCACTTTGAGTGGGCGTTCTTCCCCCTTTCCTCATTGGTTGGTTCTCCCCAGCAGCCAGCTATAAAAGCAGGCTGCGGGGTCCAACCAGTCGCTGATTGCTGCGAGCCAGTTCCAGGCTTGGCAAGCACGGTCAGCCCTTTATTATTTAATAAAGTATTGTTGCACTCATGCTCTGGTTCAGCCTCTCATTGCTCAAACTTAACACTGGCGACGAGGGTGGGATGGCTACCAGTAGCACCATGCAACCGCTGAGTCACTAGCCGCCGATCTGCAGCCCAGAGAGAGCGATCGGCCGGCGATAAGGGAACGCTGATCCGCAGCCAGAGAGAGTGGTCAGCCAACAAAAA
The DNA here is from genome assembly GCF_900518735.1 of Pseudonaja textilis. Next base: position 8,726,096 of record NW_020769351.1, read on the forward strand.
GAGCAAACAAAAAGAGCAAACGCTGATCCGCAGCCAGAGAGAGCGGTCAGAATCGAAAGTTAGAAGCGTCTGTAGCCGCTTGTTAGCCCAGCTACAGGGAAAGTGAAGCGCTGCGAGCCGCAGCCGCTCTGTATCAGGTGCGAAATTCAAACGGTTGTCATTTGAATTTCAAACCATAAAAGGTACAGCACAGCACTGTAGCCAGTCACTGACGCCCACTCAGGCGCGAACCCAAACGCCATCAACGGCTAACAGTCTAATGTGGTTAACCCAGAGAGAAAGAGAGGATTTAAAACAGCCTCTCCCGAGCTGAAATCACTTGCCCACCACGGGCCCTAAAACATTGTCTGCTGCCCCAGAGAGATTTTTTCCTCAGGTTATTCAACCGGTTCCAGCACCATGAGTTCCAATCCAGTCTTCCCGGCGTTTAAACCAGACGAGGAGAAGTGGGAATCGTATAAGAACCATTCAATCATTATATCGATGCAGTTGGCCTGGCGGATGCGGGGGAGCATCGGAAAAAATCATATTTCCTAATCTACTGCGGGGCCACCGTCTACGATACGGCCGCAGCGCTCGTGGCCCCTCGTGAGTTGAAAAACGTTCCGTGGTCAGAGTTACTTGAAATTCTCACTAACCACTATTCCCCCAGGCCCTCACAGATTGCCAGAAGATTCACCTTCCGTATGAGGAAGCAATCGAGCAAGGAGACCATAAATCAATATATGGCCGCTCTCAGAACAGCAGCACTGCATTGTGGGTTTGGAACCTACCTGGAGGACATTCTCCTCGATCAATTAGTCTGCGGGGTCAAGGACCTCCACCTGCAAAGGCGACTTCTCGCAAAGGAAGACCTCAACCTCGCACAAGCAGTCGAGGAAGCCTTGGCAGCCAAGTTGGCAACAACATCAGCCACCGAAATCCAGGGCCCTAGCGGCAAGCTGACATCACTCCCAGTCCACTCCGAGGAGGTGGTAGCAGAGGAACCCATAAGTGATGAAAACGAAGTCCACCGCCTATCCAATGACAGACGGCCGCAGGTAGGAGCCAGACAAGAAAACAGCGGTCCTCCCAAGCACATCACCCTGTGCCTAGCCTGTGGGGGATCTCATCAGAGGGCCACCTGCAAGTTTAAAGGAGCCACCTGCAATAACTGCCATAAAAGGGGACACATCGCGAGAGTCTGCCAAGCCCCCCAAAGCGCAGCACAAAGGCACCCTCCCTCGCACTCGGGACCACAGAGGCAAGTACTGAACTGTCGCACGCACCACCTTGCCAAACACACGTGCCACACTGTTAGTAAAATTTCTCTCTCCGTTTCCCTAGAAGGTAAACCGTGCCGCATGGAGGTTGACACAGGGTCAGCGCTCTCAATTATCTCGTGGAACACCCTTAAGAGGCTCCAACCAAGCCTATCCACTAGCCGGCTCCAGAGATGCCAGTTTGGCCTGAAGGACTACCAGGGGAGGACCATTCCTGTAATCAGCAGAGGCAAGTTCCTTGTCAGTTTTAAAGCTTTTAAAGGCCACCTACCTCTAGTGGTAGTTAACGGCAATCTACCCACCTTATTGGGGCTTGATTGGTTTCCCCATCTCGGCCTAGGGCTAACAGGAGTCCATGCTGTCTCAACCTCAGACACTGACTCCTTATTCGCTGATTACTCAGACGTATTCAGCGAAGAGCTGGGGTGTTATAATGGTACCCCCATCTCATTCTCGGTTGACCCCCAAGCAGTCCCAATCAGACTAAAACCGCGTAGGGTCCCATTCGCTATTCGGCCAAAACTAGATGCAGAATTGGATAAACTATTAAAACAAGGGGTCATTGAGCCAACAGATTTCGCCAAGTGGGAGACGCCCATTGTCACACCCCTCAAAAAAGACGGTAGCCTGAGAATTTGCTCGGACTACAAGACGACAATCAATAAATTTCTGCAAGTTAGCGCTTATCCTGTGCCCGTCATCCAACACTTATTACACACATTCGAACCAGGCACCATTTTTGCTAAATTGGACATGTCTCAAGCATATCAGCAGTTCCCTGTAGATAACCAAACAGCGGAACTCCAGACAATTGTCACTCACAGGGGTGCCTTCCGATGCAAGCGTCTCCAATTTGGCGTAAGTGTGGCCCCGGGTATTTTTCAATCCCTCATGGAGCGGATTTTGCAGGGCCTCCCTGGTGTAGTACCCTACTTCGACGACATCTTAGTCTCGGCCAGGGACAGACCCCAACTCTTCCAAAGAGTTCGAGCTGTGTTAGAGAGGTTCAGACAGCATGGCCTCAAGTTGAAAAAAGAAAAATGTACCATTGCCACTAGACAGGTGGACTTTCTGGGTTATAAAATTGATGCCTCTGGCATTCATCCCCTGGAGTCCAAGGTTAAGGCAATCCACGAGGCACCCACTCCAACCTCCAAAACAGAACTGCAGGCGTTCTTGGGGCTATTGAACTTTTACGCATCCTTTTTGCCCCATAAAGCATCAGTAGCTGAACCCCTACACAGATTACTGGATAAAAAGTCACCATGGCACTGGGGGGACAAGGAAGACCATGCCTTTAATGCCGTCAAATCACTAATCACGTCAGAGGCGGTACTTATTCAATTCGACCCTAGCCTCCCTTTAGTACTGGCAGCTGACGCCTCCCCTTTTGGAATCGGGGCGGTACTAAGTCACAGGCTTCCCAATGGCGCCGAAGCTCCCATCGCCTTTTTCTCAAGGACGCTCTCTACCACGGAGCGCAATTATAGCCAGATTGATAAGGAAGCCCTAGCAGCTGTTGCAGCCGTGAAAAAATTTCACGAATTCCTTTTCGGCCATTTTTTCGAGCTGGTCACTGACCACAAACCCCTCCTGGGTCTCCTAGCCGGGGACAAGCAGACCCCTCAAGTCCTCTCCCCTAGGATGACAAGGTGGACTCTCTTCCTAGCAGCCTACTCCTACAGACTGGTTCACCGCCCAGGCAAAACACTGTCCCACGCTGACGCCCTCAGTCGCTGCCCCTTGCCGGCCCCGGCTGAAGACCCTGCTCCTGTCCACGCTATTTTCGAAATCACCCAGTTGGACCTACCCATCACGGCCATGGACATTGCTGCTAAAACCAACACAGACCGAACACTCGCCCAGGTGCTCGACTGGGTGAGGAGGGGGTGGCCGGGTGGCAATGTTGATAACAAATTCACACCATTTAAGACTCGCATGCAGGAATTGTCAAGTCTGCAGGGCTGTCTACTATGGGGCACTCGAGTGGTCATCCCGGCCTCACTGCGTACCCGAATTCTGGAAGCGTTGCACGAGGGACATCCTGGCATCGTGAGAATGAAAGCGTTAGCACGCAGCTACGTGTGGTGGCCGGGTCTAGATGAGGACATTGTCAATTGGGTAAGTTCCTGCAACATTTGCCAGGAATCCCGTCCTGCTCCCCCCATTGCCACCCCTGCTAGATGGGAAAATGCCAGCGCTCCTTGGTCTAGAATCCACATCGACCTAGCGGGCCCTCTGCATGGGAAGATGTTCCTGGTGGTCGTGGACGCTTATTCCAAGTGGATTGACGTAGCACAGCTATCCACGACCACCACACTAGCAATCACCAACGTATTGACACGCCTGTTCGTTATGCACGGGCTACCCGACTCCATCGTCTCCGATAATGGCCCACAGTTCGCATCGACTGAGTTCAGCCACTTCGCTGCCAACCTGGGTATCCGCCACATTTTCACAGCCCCATTTCACCCTGCCAGTAACAGGCTGGCTGAAAGGGCCATCAGGACCACTAAAGAAGCCCTGGCAAGGTTCAACAAAGATGACTGGCACCGCAAACTCTCGCGGTTCCTGATGAGCCAGCACTCAACTCCTTGTTCAGTCACCAATAAGTCCCCAGCTGAGCTCCTGATGGGCAGGCGCCTGAGGACTGTATTGGACAGACTACACCCACAATACTGCCCTGACTCTCCCCTCGCTTCCTCATCGGGGGTCAGACATTTTATCTTACAGGAGCCAGTTTTCGCGAGGAACTTCGCTGGAGACCCCCTGTGGATCCCGGGCGAGATCATAGCCATCACCGGGCCGCGGTCATATCGGGTCAGACTGGAGGATGGCCGCGTCTGGAGAAGGCACATAGACCAACTGCGCAGACGCCTCAGCACCATCGCCAGCAGGGACCCAGAGACCCTAGACGAGGGGAGGCTTCATCCTCAGCCTCACATCCACATCACGCCCGGCGATCAGTTCACACCTACAACCGGTTCCGAAAGCCCGAGCACAGACAGCAGCGCCCAGACAGTTGACCAGCCCGATCCAGCCTGCGAGAGCACATCCCCAGTGAGCAACCCTACGAGCTCAGGGCAGGCCCAACCCGAGGGGCACACTGGTGACACTTTGCCGCCTCTGCCTGCCGAGGCAGACCCCGGACGGACAGACAATGTTCCAGAACTACGCCGTTCCGGGCGCCAACATAAACCTCCTGCCTACCTCAAAGACTATGCATGTTCACAGATGGGGGGTAGGGGTGTTATGTCCTGAGAACTCCAGGAGTTCTCACTCAGGTCCACTCACTTTGAGTGGGCGTTCTTCCCCCTTTCCTCATTGGTTGGTTCTCCCCAGCAGCCAGCTATAAAAGCAGGCTGCGGGGTCCAACCAGTCGCTGATTGCTGCGAGCCAGTTCCAGGCTTGGCAAGCACGGTCAGCCCTTTATTATTTAATAAAGTATTGTTGCACTCATGCTCTGGTTCAGCCTCTCATTGCTCAAACTTAACATTGACTGTCTGAAACCTTACTTTCCTTCCTTCCACACTGAAAAAAACACGCAGTGGCTATAGGCTTCTTCAAGAGGCTTTGCTGCGCTTCTCCAACCCGCCGCTGCCGCCGCTGCATCCTAGCCATTGGCCACGCAGGTCTACCCCATTGAGCCTGCTGGTGCAGCACTCCAAAAGAGGTGGCTGGAAATAACTTTTTTCAGTCCCAGCCACCCCTTTTTCAGCGCAACCAGATGGACGGATGCTCCCTTCCTTCTCTGACCGTTTGTTCTATATGGCTGAGGAGGAAGAGAGTAGTTGGCTGGTTGGGAGAGGTTTCTGGTGCTGCAAAAGGGATGGCTGGACATGTGGCCACCTACTGGCTAGCTGGGCCAGGCCAGGCCGGGCTGGAGGAGACGCGTCCACCAGGAGAAGCGTGCTCTGGGCAGATAGGCAGGTGGACAGATGTCCCAGGGCCGCTGCATATGCGCACTGCATATGTAGTGGCTGCACTCACAGTGCGCATGTGCAGCAGCTGCGGGACATCTGCCCAAGCTGCGCCTAGCCACCCTGTGGTAGGGAAAGCTAGGAGAGCAACCGGGGCAATTGAGTGACCAGGCAACTGGGTTGGGGGTGTGGCCAGCCAGGGGTCGCCACCGGTTCAGAGACCCACACCAAATCACTGCTACTGGTTCCCCCAAGCCGGTGCAAACCAGTTGAATACCACCTCTGGTACAATTCCAGAAGAGGACCAGTTCAAAGAGAGCAGCATACTATTCATATTGTACAAATGTACATGTTCAATAGGAATTGATGTTCCAGAAAAGGTCTAAGCCAGTGCACCAAACTTTAAAAGCAGTCTAAAGAAGAGTAGAGACGTGAGGATGGATGCACCATGAAGCAAGAGAGAGACCTATCTCTGATAGTTCATCACATAGCTCGACTTCCATTGTGGTTGCCAGGCAGAAGTAATCCAGCTAAATTTAGATTTAGATCCTTTCTAGATCACCACTAAGTTTAGAGATTTGGTAGATATGGATGGAAAATCAATATTGAAGAAACAATGGACTCTTGCTGTTTCAGTGCCATTATCATTGCTGGATTGATGGCAGACTCCACCCCCACCTTGCATTCTGCTCTCCACCAGTCCATCTTTTTGTCTTCATATCGATGTATTCTCATTGTTTTCTTTTTCATTGTTTGTTTTATTGTTCTGTTCTCTTACTTCAGTTTTCACTTTTTTCATTTCTTCCTTTTTATCGTAAACCACCTAGAGTGGTCCCGTGACGAGATAGGTGGAAAATAAATTTAACAAACCAATAAATCAATAAAATTTGGTCATTATCCAGGAACCAGTGAAGAAGAGATCTGTCTCTTCCGACTTCAAGGAGTTTTGTGAATTCAACCCCCAATGCAATGTTGCTGAGATACACTGTATCCACAGCAGAGGTGGTATTTAGCAGGTTCTGACCAGTTCTAGAGAACCAGTAGAGGAAATTTTGAGTAGTTCGGAGAACCAGCAAATACCAACTCTGACTGGAGATTTTACACTATCCTTCCCCTGCCACGCCTACCAAGCCACACCCACAGAACCGATAGTAAAAAACAAAGTGAATCCCACCACTGATCCACAGCATAATTCTGTTAAGCTAAGGGTTAAATACAATTTTAAAATAAGAACCAACAGCTAAAGTGACACTGGCACAGGACGAATCAGAAGAAAGCAACAGAATTACTTTTGGAAGTGATATGAGGAAGTGATTTAAGAAATAAAGAAAGCAATGGACTCTAAGTTTGTGGTGGAAATCCTTCTTGGCAGGTGAAAGAGGAATAGATAAGACTAATGATCTTCTTGCAGAAGAGATTTGTTTAAATAACGGACAACAACTGAAGGTTGTGTCCTACAAGCTTAGATTTTTTCAGTTCCTTCTTTTGCCCATAGAGAAGCATCCTAGAAAAAAAAAAGAGCAAGTTATGGGCACATATTTGTGAAAGGCATCATAGTGTACCATAGCCAAGGTCATGGTTTATTTGGAGTCGGGTAATCTCAGTGGTAAAAAAGAAAATCTCAGAAAAACATATATAGAGCAAAACCCAAGGCAATTTTATCCTTAATCATGAGCAAATCCTGCTATGAGGAAAATAATGAAACGGATCTGGAATTTTAGGACTTGTTCTTTATTTCTTTAAGTCTTTTCCCAGCTTTCTCTAAAAGTCCCTGTTTGAAAATACATTTAAAAAAAACAAATGCTGGGATTTGATTTTTAAAGCCTCTCGCGTTCATTCTTCAGTGAATGTAATGCAACTGAAGATGAAGAAAGCATAATGTTACATCAAATATTCTGGGGGTGGGTGGGTGGGTGGTAGGAGCGAGAAGATTTTTGGGAACAGAATTTGCTTTTAAAGGGAAAGGCACCTTTTCAGATGCAGATTCTTTCTTGTCTCTCTTATAATCTTTCTAATGTTGATCATTTCTTCTGGTTGATTCTCCCAAAGGGAATTCTTTTTGTGAGCAATTGTTTTTGAATTGGTTGATTGAGAAACTCAACAGTCTTACAGTATGAGGCTGTGATTGTCTTGACCCACTCAAGGTTGACTCATCCTTCCAAGATCAATAAAATGAGGACCCAGATTGTTGGGGGCAAGATGCTTACTCTGTAAACTGCTTAGAGAGGATGGGGTGGCTTTTTTTAGATAGATAGATAGATAGATAGATAGATAGATATAGATAGATAGATAGATAGATAGATAGATAGATAGATAGATGATAGATAGACAGATAGACAGACAAACAGATATTGAGAGAGAGAGAGAGAAATTCATAGGGAGAGTAAAGGAGGGAGAGAGCTAGGTAGATAGCAGGCATGGGCTTCAGAAATTTTAGCAACGGGTTCTCTGCCCAGCTGCTGGGTGGGCATTGCCATGATAGCGTGGCCTAATCGGCCACCTGCACCATGGTGAGGGGGGCATTTTTGCCCTCCCCAGGCTCTGGAGGCTTTCTTCGAGCCTCCGGGAAGGCAAAAACAGCCTTCTTGGGCTCTGGAGGCTCTCTAGAAGCCAGAAATGGGCCCATTTCCAGCCTTCCCGAACTTCCAAGAGGCCCATTTTTTGTTCTTCCTGAGCCTCCACATGTGCCCTGCACTTACCTGCATCCAAAATGGGCCATCCAAAGCGGGGCCAGCCAGGAGTGGGATTTGGGGGTTCTCCTAACTGTGCAGAATCTTAGCTAGGGCCTCTCCCAAGCCCCTGCAAACCCCCAGCAGCCCACCCCTGGTAGATAGATAGATGATAGGTAGCCAGGTGGATAGATAGAACTCAATAGATAGATAGATAGATAGATAGATAGATAGATAGATAGATAGATGATAGATAGATAGATAGATAGATAGATAGATACTAAGATAGATAGATGCCAGATCCCTGCTGTAAAATATAGTAAGTTGGTGAATTGGAAAAGAACTACACACAATATCCTCTCAGTCAATGAAAAGACTGAAATTCATGCAAATGCAGTCAGGCTCTTCTGCTTCCTCCTTAGGAAAGTGACAGGGTGACACCATCAGCAGCAAGCCCCTGCGTGAAGCCAGGGAGATTTTGCACACGCCTGTGAGTCAGTCAGTGCCTTTCTTGGCACTCCTGTTGCTTCCCTCTCCTCCAATGGCTCTGTTTATATATTTATTGGTCACTGATCTAAACTGTTTTTGCTGCAGGTGGTGGCAGGGGGAAGCGACTGGGAGGTGGGGAGACAACAAACAGTCTTGATCCAATTCCATAAAATAGTTGTTGCCAAACTCTGGGAGAGTAACTTGTTCAGCTGAATGGAACCATCTCTTTGATATCAGCTGAACTTTACTCAACAATTCATCAATCCAAAAGCCGAAAAAGAAATTAACCCTCAACTGGCTTTATTTAAAGAAAGATCCGGGTGTCTGAAAAAGGAGCAAAAAAGACAAAGCAACATTTTCTTCCTGGACGTGCTCTCTTCTTAAATGGGGTTGTCTCAGTAATTGCTTAGGAAGCTAATTGGAGTTTTAAGTGCTAGCTTAAATGCACTTCTCAGTTCCTTCTCTGGAGGGCATTAATTTTGAGTTTCTCATCCTTGCCTGGTCCTTTTAGGGGGTGTCAAAGGTATTGGTTGTTCTCAAAAAAAAAAGGTGCAGAGCAAAGAGAAGTGAGAGGGAAAGAGCAGGTTATCCTTTTACAACATTATTATTTTTTAAATAAAGTTTTATTGAATTTTAATAAAACAAATAAAACATCTTATTTGAGTACAGCATGGTTCCGGGTTATCACATTTCCATACAGACACAATTTCATATGCATATTCATCTTATATATTCAACTTCATATCTTATTACTCTTTTTCCAACTTCTCACTATTTGTCCCTTCTCTTAATTTTCTTTTATGGTTATCTCATTTTCTTCTTATTCAATTGTATTTCTTTTACCTAAATTTCTATATCTTTTTATTCATTGTACTTATATTTTTGCCTGTCTTGTTTACAATTTCATATGTTCTCTTCCAACATTCTTAAAAAGCAAAATTCCCCCTATGATTGCCAATCGAAGTGCAACACCTTTAAATCTTATTGTTATAATCATATGAAATCTCATTAAACACTGAATTTGTGCATTCTAAAATTATAACATTCAAATTTCTAATATCTATTTTATATCATGTAAATCTTATCATTCAGACTCTGCTTGGTACTTCCCCTTGAAAATGTAAAAAGAAAAATTCGAAAAACATAGCAAAAACACTATATATATATATATATATTTTCTGAGGTTCTCACGGGTATTTGTATGTGGATCTTTGGTTATTCGGGTTTTCTCCCACGTAAGATTGGTAGTATCTAGGCGACGTTTCGATGAAGTCTCATTCATCATCTTCAGGCTTCTGTCTTCAGCTCTGTGCTTCTCAGAGTGATGTGAGCTTGCAGCTGCTTCTTCCTTTTAACTGCTAGTGGATGTGTGACTTGCTTGGGTGGGGGCTTGGCTGTGTCCTGATTGGGTGGGGGTGTGTTCTCATTGGTAGGGGGTTTGGCTGTGTTCTGATTGACTGGAGGCGTGTTCTGTTCAGGTGGGGGCTTGGTTGTGCTCAGGTTAGTCTTAGTTGCTGGGGGATTTGAGTTGGTGAGCTGTGATCTTGCTGTTTGGCTTCGAGTTCGTGGTCATGCTGCATCTTCATAGTGGGTGTCGGTTTGCTTCATGTATGGCTCGGAGGGGTTTGAAGTGGGTAGTGGTGCAGCTGCAGTGCAGCTTCTGGTCCGTGGTCATGTCTCATCTTCTGAGTGGGTGTGAGTCTGTTTTCTACATGGAAGTGTGGTGGTGGCATCTTGTGTGGCTCTCATGGGTGTGGGTCTGGTGTCATTCTTCATGTTAGGTACTCGTCTGTTCATGAGGGCGGATTTCCAAATGGCTGGTAGGCGGGAGGTGTCATCTCGTTTATTCATGCTGTGTGGGCGTTTTTCTATCTCTATGGCTTCTCTGATTATTCTGCTGTTGAAGTGTTCGGTTTTGGCGATAGTTTTTTTTAAAGTCAATCTCATGTCTTGTGGCTTTGAGGTGTTGGAACAGGGAAGAGGTCAGTTTTTCTTTTTTGATTGAGTTCTTGTGTTCTTCAATGCGTGCACTTATTCTTCTGTTGGTTTGTTCGATGTATGTGGTGGGGCAGGCTGTTTATGGGATTTCATATACTCCTTGGTTTTCTAACTTGATTCTGTCTTTAGGGTTTCTTACGATGGTGGATATTTTTCTGTTTGTGCAGAATACTGTCTTAATGTTGTGTTTTTGGAGGATCTTGCTGATTTTGTCTGTTGTGCCTTTTATATATGGGAGGAGGGCTTTGCCGTTCTCTTGTTCTGTCTTGGATTTTGGTTGGGGTTTTTTTTTTTGGATTAGGTGGGTAATTTTCTTTCTTTGGAATCCATTGGCTGTTAGTACGTTAGTGAGAGTGTGTAGTTCAGTTTTTAGGTGTTGTTCGTCAGCTAAGTATTTTATTCTGTCTCAGCTACGGAATTGATCTATGCTGGGTGGTGGTGTGAGAATGCATGTAGATAGCGGTTTGTATGTGTTTTCTTCTGGTAGATGGTATGTCCTAGGGAGCCATTGGATTTTTTGTATACTAAGACATCTAGGAAGGGAAGTTGATTGTTAGCTTCTGTTTCCATGGTGAATTGTATTTTGGGGTGTAGGCTGTTGAGATGTGTGAGGAAATGGTTCAGTTTTTCTTTCCCGTGTGGCCAGATTATGAAGATGTCATCTATGTATCTGAGCCAGAGTTTGGGTTTGTGATCGTGTTTTTCTAGAGCTTGTGTTTCAAAGTGTTCCGTGTAGAGGTTTGCAATGACAGGTGAGAGGGGTGATCCCATGGGTGCTCCTTCTATTTGTTTGTATTTTTGTCCGTTGTAGGTGAAGTATATATTGGATAGGCAGTGGTTGGCCAGATCTAGGATGTGCTTGGGGGGGGGAGTTGTATTTGTTTTGGATGGCTGTCAAGGCTTCTTTTATTGGCACTTGGGTGAAGAGGGATATGACATCGAAGCTCACTAGTAGGTCGCTGGGCTGTAAGTTTTGTTTCTTTATGATCTCAATGAACTGGAATGAGTTTCTTACGTGTGAGTTGATGGATTCTGCATAGGGCTGTAGTTGTTTGGCAAGAAATTTGGCTAGGTTTTGTAGAGGTGAGCCTATGGAGCTGACTATTGGTCTAAGTGGGGTTAGGGTTAGGGTTAGGGTTTTTATTTATCTTATAAATTATTTACTATTAAGAAGCAAAATATTTATTCAGAATCATTCTAGTAACTGGTATAAATTTCCTTATAAATCTTTCAGATTTCTTTTCAATATTTTATCAATCTTTAGAAACAATTGCAATGTTTCCCTCTCTTCTTTATTATTGCATAAATTATAAATAAACATACTATTACATAACAATACAGTTTTATCTCATAGATTATTTACTTATTTCATTTCTAACTCATTACAGTATTCTACTGTCACAACATTATCTTTTGTACCTTTGCAGAATCCTCACTTTTAACTTAATTTAACCATTGTCTCTGTGTTTTCTGGCTGAGCAAATACCTTTAATCCTGGTACGTTTCCCCTTTTTCTTTATTTCCTGCTTTTCTCCCTGATAAGTTCTTTCCCTTTCTATCTTTCCCCCCCTTTTCTCACCCCCTTTTTCATACCCTTCTCTCTCTAATTTTCCCTTCTGTAGTTTTCTTTTCTCCTTCTCCTTGCTGTTATACTTCTTTTTCAGACTATTTTTGTTATGTCTTTGGAACTGGTTGGAGTCCCCAACCAGGTCCGCTGTTTGAGCGGGAGCACCAGCCGCTCCCATTGGCTGGCACCGTTTGACAGCCGGCTATAAAAGGTGGCTGTCGAGCAGTGCCAGCTCCGTTGCCGCCTGCTAGCCTGCCTAGTGAGAAGGCAGATGCGGCAACCCTTTATTCATTGTAATAAAGCCTTTTTTACGTTGCACTCTGGTTCAGCCTCGTTCCTCCACCGCTCTATAACACTGGCGACGAAGGTGGGATGAGAGGCTACCAGTAGTGCGATTCTGAAGAGCTGAAGCCACTGATGCTCACAAAGAGCGCGTAATTCAAAAAGCCTCCGGGTTTTGAGCTGTAGTCACTAGAGCGAAGTCACGGGCGCTGAAGCCGCAGCCGCCGACGCTCACAAAGGGCGCAAAATTCAAAAGAGCCTCCGTAGCCGGAGAGACAGACACCGCCGGATAAGCGCAGCCGCAAGTGCTCTTCTAAGAGCGCGAACTTTGAATCAAGACTGAAGGGACGAGCCTGCCGTTTCCAAAATGAATGCCAATCCAGCATTCCCGCCATTCAAGCCAGTCGAGGAAACGTGGGACTCATATAAAAATCGTTTCAGCTACTTCCTCGATGCCATCGGTTTAGCAGATGCTGCTGAGCACAAGAAAAAATCCTACTTCCTCAGCTACTGTGGGGCTGCGGTTTTTGACACCGCTACAGCACTAGTCGCCCCTCGCGCTATCAGGAGCGTCCCGTGGGATGAACTCCAAGAGATCCTCTCCAACCACTACTCACCTAAGCCATCCCAGATAGCCAGGAGATATGTTTTCCGAACCAGAAAACAGGCTGAGGGAGAGTCAATTAATGAGTATGTGGCAGCTCTGAGGACAGCTGCCTTACAGTGTGGTTTCAGAGACTACCTAGAAGACATGTTACTAGACCAGATCGTCTGTGGGGTTAGAGACCTTAGGCTTCAAAGACGTTTGCTAGCAAAAAAGGACTTAAACCTAGCCTTAGCCGTGGAGGAAGCCCAAGCTGCTGAGCTCTCTGCCCGATCAGCAGCTGAAATTCAAGGAACTCCTGTAAAACCCAGCAGTTCCACCATCCATTCAGAGGAAGTTTCCATTGAAGAAGACCCCATAGACTCAACAGACGTTAACCGCCTTAAGCAACAAAAGCCTTCACAGGTAGGAGCAGGGCAGAGAAACAACTTCGCCCCCAAGCAACCTCCCATTTGCCTAGCTTGCGGGGGCTCCCACTCTAGGGCATCCTGCAGGTTTAAGAACGCCATCTGCCTGAATTGTCAAAAGAAAGGCCACCTTGCTAGAGTCTGCCAAGCAGGGCGTACCTTGCCTCAGAGACCTCCACCACCTTCTAACTCCCAAAAGCAAGTGGAGGACTGCTATACCTGCTACCACGCTAACCAAACTTCCCAGACTCCTAATAAAATCACTATTTCTGTTTCTTTAGAAGGTAAGCCCTGCAGGATGGAAGTAGACACGGGGTCTGCACTTTCAATCATCTCCTGGGAAACCCTAAAGAAGATCCATCCCAGATTTGCGAAGAAGAAGCTGCAGAGATGCCACCTGACACTGCGGGACTACCAGGGCAAGAACATCCCTGTCCTCGGGAAAGGCAAGTTTTTAGTTCAATTCCAAGCCTTTAAAGGCCATTTGCCTTTGGTGGCTGTTAATGGTGCCCTCCCCAGTCTGTTGGGGCTAGATTGGTTCCCCTCCCTCGGCCTTAGTGTAACTGGGATCCATGCTGTCTCAACTTCTGACGTAGACGCCCTATTCTCAGATTACTCTGATGTTTTTAGCAGCGAGCTGGGTTGTTATTCTGGCACCCCCATCTCCTTCTCTGTGGACCCCCAGGCAATCCCTCTTCGCCTTAAGCCACGCAGGGTGCCTTTCGCCATCCATCCAAAGTTAGACTTAGAATTAGATAAGTTACTAAAGCAAGGGGTGTTAGAACCAACTGACTTTGCCAAGTGGGAGACCCCCATGGTCACCCCACTCAAGAAAGATGGCAGTTTAAGAATCTGCGCAGACTATAAGACCACCCTCAATTGTTATCTATAGGTCAGCGCCTACCCTGTCCCCGTTATTCAACACCAGTTACACACCTTCGAACCCGGCACCATCTTTGCCAAATTAGATATGTCCCAGGCATACCAACAGTTCCCTGTGGGTGATCAGACAGCTGAGTTACAAACCATAGTCACACATAGAGGGGCATTCAAGTGCAAACGCCTCCAATTCGGCATAAGTGTAGCCCCGGGCATATTCCAATCCCTCATGGAAAGGATCCTCCAAGGTCTCCCAGAGGTTGTCCCTTACTTCGATGACATTTTAGTCTCAGCAATTGACAGACCCCAGCTCATACAGAGAGTCAGAGCAGTCCTAGAGAAGTTTAGGCAGCATGGCCTCAAACTTAAAAGGGAGAAGTGCGCCATCGCCACTAGACAAGTGGACTTTCTGGGATATAGGATAGATGCCTCTGGCATTCACCCAGTCGAATCCAAAGTAAAGGCTATCCACGAGGCGCCTACACCAACTAACAAGACGGAACTCCAAGCCTTTCTGGGGCTACTAAACTTTTACGCCTCATTTCTCCCACACAAAGCGTCTATTGCTGAACCCTTACACAGACTTTTAGACAAAGAATCCCCCTGGCATTGGGGACCCAAGGAAGCCCATGCCTTCAAGTCAGTCAAATCCTTACTCACATCTGATGCAGTTTTAATCCAATTTGATCAAAGATTTCCCCTGGTCCTAGCTATTGATGCATCCCCCTTTGGGATTGGGGCTGTTCTGAGCCACAGGCTTCCCAACGGTTCGGAGGCACCAATCACTTTCTTCTCTAGGACCTTCTCTACTGCAGAAAGGAACTACAGCCAAATTGATAAGGAGGCCTTGGCTGCAGTAGCTGCAGTAAAAAAGTTTCATGAATTTTTGTTTGGACACCATTTTGAACTTATAACTGACCACAAACCACTCCTGGGGCTGTTATCAGGGGATAAGCAAACCCCACAGGTACTATCACCTAGAATGACGAGGTGGACTTTGTTCCTGGCCGCTTACTCATTCAAGTTGGTGCATCGCCCTGGAAAAAACTTGAGTCACGCCGATGCCCTTAGTCGCTGCCCCCTACCAGTCCTAGTCGAAGACCCAGCACCTGTTCATGCCATTTTTGAAGTTAACGAACTTAAATTGCCGGTTACAGCCGAGGACATTGCTGCGCACTCAAAAAAAGACAGAATAATTGCCCAAGTTATGGACTGGGTGGGAAGGGGGTGGCCGGAAACTCAATACACCACTGACTTTGCTCCTTTCAAAACCCGTAAGCAGGAATTGTCGAAACTACAAGGATGTCTGTTGTGGGGGACAAGGGTAGTCATTCCAGCCACTCTTCGTGTACCCATCCTGAAGGTACTTCACGAGGGCCACCCGGGCATCGTAAGGATGAAGGCTCTGGCCCGCAGCTACGTTTGGTGGCCCGGCATAGATGCCCAAATCTCCAACTCGGTAAGCTCATGCCAACCTTGCCAAGAAACCAGGGCTGCCCCACCAGCAGCCACGCCTACCAAGTAGGAGAGTGCTAGTGGTCCTTGGTCTCGCCTGCACATCGACCTGGCTGGACCAGTACATGGCAGGACCTTCTTGGTTGTAATAGACTCTTATTCCAAGTGGATAGACTTGGCCCTACTACCCTCGACAACCACTCAAGCAATTGTTAAGGCTCTGACCCACTTCTTCGTTACCCATGGGCTCCCTGACACACTGGTGTCTGACAATGGCCCCCAGTTCACGTCATGTGAGTTTAGCATGTACGTTGCCAACTTGGGCATCAGACACATCCTTACAGCCCCCTTTCACCCCGCTAGCAACGGGATGGCTGAGAGGGCAGTCAGGTCAGCAAAAGAGGCACTTGCCAGGTTTGGCCAGGAAAACTGGCATTCCAAACTGTCACGTTACCTCCTGAGCCAACATACAATGCCATGTACCGCTACAAATAAATCCCCTGCCGAACTCTTGATGGGGAGACGCCTGAGGACCACCCTGGACAGGTTGCACCCCCACTATTACCCAGACACCCCTTTGGGATCTGACAGTTTGGTCAGGGACTTTGCCTTGCATGACCTGGTGTACGCCAGGAATTATGCAGGGGATCCTCTGTGGGTACCAGGTCAAGTTGTGTCAGTCACAGGTCCTAGATCCTACAGGGTCCTCCTGGAAGATGGACGCCTGTGGCGTAGACACATGGACCAGCTCCGAAGGCGATGGAGAAGCACAACTGATACCAACCCAACCCGACCTCCTAGCACCGAGGACTCCCTGCCGGTACCAGCCTACCCAGTCGGGAGCCCCCTGCAGGATCCTAGCTACCCCATCGACCAGGAGGCTTTGCTGGAGGGTCCGAGCTGTCAACAAGGGACACCGAGCCAACAGCCAAGCGAACCAGCCTGCCAGCCGGACCAAGCGACTCGCCAAGGTCAGCCCGAAAATGTGGACTTACCTAATTCACAGAGCACCACACCTGACCGAACCCACTTCCCGACAACCTCCGAGACGATGCCTGTGGGCAAGGACTTGACGTCAGCCAACAGCTTGCCCGGGTTGCGATGTTCCGGCCGCCAGCGCAGACAACCAACTTACCTGAAGGACTACGCATGCTCCCAGCTGGGGGAAAGGAGTGTTATGTCTTTGGAACTGGTTGGAGTCCCCAACCAGGTCCGCTGTTTGAGCGGGAGCACCAGCCGCTCCCATTGGCTGGCACCGTTTGACAGCCGGCTATAAAAGGCGGCTGTCGAGCAGTGCCAGCCCCGTTGCCGCCTGCTAGCCTGCCTAGTGAGAAGGCAGATGCGGCAACCCTTTATTCATTGTAATAAAGCCTTTTTTACGTTGCACTCTGGTTCAGCCTCGTTCCTCCGCCGCTCTATAACCATTTTTCTTTTTGGCTGTTCCCTTGGAGCTCAAACTTTTAGGAGTTAAAAGCCTTTTACAACATTATTGTGGTTGATTATATTTGTACTCAGCCTTCCATCCTTCAGAAGTTGGTAAAAGGAGGATCCAGATTGTTGGGGACAATAGGCTGACTCTGTAAACTGCTCAAAGAGTGCCAGGAGCACTGTGAAGCGGTATATAGGTCTTAGAGCTAGTGCTAGTATTGTGGCAAGCAGCATATCTGATTATATAAAAAGGGGATGTGAAGTTTTAGAAGAACTCTAGTGCAAAAGCTATACCATTTGATTTGGTTCCCTGAGTTGTATCCAGGGGCGCAATGGGTCAGTGGCTAAAGATGTTGAGATTGTTCAGCTGGAGATCTGACAGCTTAGGTTCGAAACCAAAGCTCTGTGCAACGGGGTGAGCTTCCGTAACTTGCCTTAGCTCCTGCCCCCCTAGTAGTTCAAAAGCACGCAAATGCAAGTAGATTATTAGGCACCACTTCAGTGGGAATGTAACAGCATTCTGCATGCCTTGGCATATAGCCAAGGAAATTGTTTTCAGACAACAGTGGCTCCCTCGGCCAATAAACGGAGATGAGCATCCTGCCCTGGAGTTGGACACAACTCACAGGGAAACCTTTATCTTTTTGCTCTATTATCACAGTTCCTGTAGCTGATATCTGACTTCATTCTTTCTATTGCTAGAATGAAATCACTTTCTATTGCTAGAAAGTGACTTCATTCTAGCAATAGTGGAATCATCTCTGTTTTATGTGAAACATCCACAGTTCAAGCTTCATTAGGACAATGTTGTAAAAAACTGAAACCAGAGAAGTCACAGAAAGAGCAGACAGTTCTGAATTAGACCAGTGGTGCTTACTCAATGGAGCTTCCTATGCTTCCTATACTTAATCAGGCTCAGTATTAAATGTAATTAATGCAAGTCTCTTAAGTAATTAAGAAATATCTTTTTGCAAATGATGAGATCTACACCTGCTGCTAAAAAACAAACAAAATAATTGGGTATTCCTTCCTCTAGAAATAGCAATTCTCCATAAGGAGTTTTTGCCAAATTAATCAATGTATTCATCAAAGTTCATATTACAGCTCAAACATGATTAATTGATTCATATTGCCTTAATCAAATTGTAATTCCTAATGATATACAACATATAAGGATGGCTTGCATTACATAAAACAGATTGAATACTTTTAAGAGTAGAGGGCTGTGATCTGTGTGTGTTTCCTTGTTCCTTTACACATTTGAGTAAATCCCATATGGCAGGAGGATAATTTTATTGTACTATAAATTTCTAGATCTGGTTTTCTGCTGTTGGAAACTACAAACTATATCACCACAATAAGTTTAGAAATGTTGATGTAGATATAATTTCAAGGCCCTTTTTACAAAAAAACTTATTAAATAGATTCATGCAGGCCCAGAGTAGAGCCAAGTGTTTTGTGCATGGGAGGTATGAATATATATTAAAGTGACATCAGAGGTGGTATTCAGCAGGTTCTGACCAGTTCTGGAGAATCAGTAGCAGAAATTTTGAGTAGTTTGGAGAATCACCTTTGACTGGAGATTTTACAGTATCCTCCCCTTGCCATACCCACTAAGTCACACCCACAGAATCGATAATAAAAGAAAATTGAATCCCATCACTGAGTGACATAGACTGGAAAATAGACTGTGGTTTGCCCTTTGCACATTTATTTAATAGGAAAATGCAAGCTTGCTAGATTCTCGGTCTTTTATCAAGTCTTGCTCAACTGTAAGAGATGCATGCTTCAAAACATTCAAGAGAAGAACACTCATGATGAAATAGGCCAGTAGAACTGCAACCTGTTTGTTCAGCCTGAAAGGTGAACCTGAGCCAGGACATATCACCAGAAAGCTGGCTTCTATTGCAACTTCCTGGATAACTCACTGTAATTGGAAGAGTGCCCCGTGTGATTTACAGCTCAAAGCAATCACAAGCCCAAAGGTGTTTTGTCTATGATACAATTACCAGCATAAGTCATTGGCACTTTTTTATTTTTTCTCCTTTCTGTCATACACAAAGCAAATACTTCATCCATCACTTCATCAGTTGCAACTTATCACAGCAGGCTGTTTCCCTCTCTGATTTAAAATATGAATTCATAGCATTGACCTAGGTTTTGTAAGCCATCAGTGCCATTGTAACTTTGCACAGTCACTAAATGAACTGTTGTAAGTCAATGACTACCTGTACTTGACTGTAAGGGAGAAAAGACTAAGGGCAGAGGCTAAGGGATCATGGAGACAAATCTAGTCTAGCAAAGGGAAGGACCAGGGGAGACATGATAGCAGTCTTCCAATATTTGAGGGGCTGCCACAGAGAGGAAGGGGTCAAGCTATTTTCCAAGGCACCTGAAGGCCAGACAAGGAATAATGGATGGAAACTGAACAAGGAGAGATTCAACCTGGAAATAAGGAGAAACTTTCTGACAGTGAGAACAATCAACCAATGGAACAGACCTTGCCTTCGGAAGTTGTTGGAGCTTCATCACTGGAGGCTTTCAAGAAGAGATTGGACTCTCCTCTGTCAGAAATGGTGTAGGGTCTCCTGCTTAGGTTGGGGACTCTGTTAATCTCATCTAATAATATGTGCTGAAATGCTCCAGGCAAATTCCATATCCCATCCATGCTCCTTAATCTTGTATTTTTTTTTCTTTTCTTGAGATGCTTATGGCAAACACTTATCAGAAACAGGAAGCTTTTAGAACAAGTGACCCAAGGCAAGAGCTGAGTCTCATATTTCAAGATTTCAGGGTTTTTTAATGCTTATATATGCAAACAATGACAAACCTGTTACGTCAATGATAAGATTTTGGAAATGTTGCACTGAAAGCTGCTTTTTAAATACTCCAAGCAAACCTCTCTCTGGGAAGAGGAAAAACAATCCTGTCTTGATATTGTTTTTCTTCAAATTGATCTCACCTAATCAGGGATCGATCACAGAGGTAGGTTCTGTGTTGATCTCATGTGTTTGTGCAGACTACTAGCAAGCCCCATTGGATGGCGGTCAGTCTTAAAATGTTTTTTTTTAATTCAGTGATTGATGGATACTGTGCAATATACAAGGATTTCCTTTGTTCTAATTCATTCTTTTTCATGTGTCTTTTCTGCCCTTTCTCTCCTCACTCTGACTTATGAGGTAACTGGAACTGTTCTGTCTTAAAGCACGATGAATAATATAAGTTGTCTTAGGGGGATTTCTAATGTTAATTCAAGAGGGAATGGCGGTGAAGACGGAGGGTATCAGCCCTAGCTTTCTGTGTCTTTGATCATTTGAATTTTCACTGATGCGTAGATGTGCTTTGATGGAACAGTGCAGGCTTCTTCCCATAAAGATCCTTTTGCTCAGTTCTTTGCTGATGCACACGCAGTGTGTCATGAGCACTGCTGAAATGCCACACAAAAAGAATCTTGAGGAAATCATACATAACATTGCATTAATAGAGATTTTTGGACAGGGGTGGGTTTTTTTCCCCAGAGTAGGTTTTTTTCTCTTTATAGAGGAAAACAAGAAATCGTCTGCCACAAAGAAGAGGGAGTCAACCTATTCTCCAAAGCACCTGAAGGCAGGGCAAGGGTTTCTGTCTGAGCAGGAGATTGGACTAGAAGACCTCCAAGGTTCCTTCCAACTCTGTTAGTCTGTTTTTCTGTTATCTAGACCCTCGTCATATATTATATGCATAAGGATGGAAATCATGATAAGTTATCATATAACATCTGTATCCATTGGGGGTTGGACTAGATGACCTATAGGGTCCCTTCTAACTCTGATTATCTGTTGTCTGAGCCAACAGTGTGTGACAGCAGCCTAAAAGCCAATGCAATTCTAAGCTGCATTAACAGAAGGATACCATCAAGATCAAATAAGGTCTGAGAGCTTAAGACAAGCTGGACTCATTGTATCAATTCAGAGAATTTCTAGATAGCAGCTCTTGCTCACTGAATGCTAGGACCCAGATGTAAATGTCCATGAACTCAATTCCTGGGTTTGAACCTCTTGGAATAACATCAGGCTACCTGTGTCTGAAGAGTCCCAATAAAGGATGAAATGGGCCATATAATGCCACCTGATGATCTGGTCTGCGTGATAAATCTGACTTTAATCTTTAAGAGGCATCAGAGCAACTCATAAGAGCCTATTCAGATATGTTCTATCCTTTAAGAGTGGCATGCCAGCATAGAAGCAGGAAAGGCCACCACACACTGTGAGAAGAGCTGAATATAAATTTGATAAATAAATAGGTGCATTAGAGAGGTATCTTATCGACTCTTATGCCTTCTATGGACTGTGATAGCGTTAGCAGCCATGGTGCCATCTTTGGCACTGGTACTCTTATTTAAATGTCTACCAAATAATTCTTAGCTTCTTCCAGTGTAGTCAGAACAAAGGAAATACCAGAAATGAAGACCTCCTTAGTAATCACTAATGATCTGGAATGTAATTCAGCATGTCTCCTTGAGTGTGTCTTTAAGACCAAAGGGACATGGAAGGCAGCCATACACTGAAATTATAAAGGACTGAAAAGTGAGTTATTTTGGAATGAGATTTTTTTCCCAAGGGGGAGGAATCTAGACATTTGAATTGGCCACTTGACACATGCTTTCATGATCACTGATGTAGTTTGTTCCAGCTATGATATGAAAATAAGGATGGGGAATAAATCTTGATAATTCCCAGTTTCCCTAATCAGATTAGTTTATCACTTTAATAAGATTGGACAGGCAGAAGGTGGAATATCTACTCAGTTCCATTCAGAAGAGCTGACATTGAGGGGACATGAACGTTTTCACTGGCTTACTGCTGTAGGATCAAATCATCCTTTCTGGTCTTCGGGGTAAGGTGAGCACGAATGGGAAAAAATAGGAACACTTCTGAAAATACCAGTGATTTTATGTTACTATTAGTAAATATGAAGGCCCCTTATTCGATGCTTGACTTTTGCTGAGGTCATGTTTTTTTCCTGGAAAACAATATGGAAGTAGTTGACTGTGGCCTTCTTTCTGATTTTTTTTTTAAATTGTCAATATAGGTCACTTCCTGCTTAGTTTGTTTTTAGATTAGCCAAGTTCAGCTGGATGTACCATCTGCTGTGTTAATATTTTTTTCCCTACCATTCAATCATGTCCAGGACTCGGAGACTGCTTGGATAAGTCCCTTCAGTTTATTTAGAAAGGTTTTTCAAAAGTGGTTTGCCATTGCTTCCTTCCTAGGGCTGAGAGAGGGGGTTTGGTCTATCCTCCTGGTTTTGTGTCCAGGGTGAGACCAAAACTCACAGTTTCTCAATTGCCAACCATCCTAATCACTTCACCAAATTGGCTCTGCATTAATATTAGTGAGGGACAAATAACCTTTCAAAATTCTCCATGAAATTATTGGGTAGGGCACATTATTCATGATAGTCTTTATCAAAATACTCTCTGTCATCAGAAATGTAAAGGAAACATGGAAAATCAGAGACAGTGCAGGCTGAACATTTATACCTATCTTTGGACATGAAGATAATTTCCTTTGCATTAAAAAAAAAAACCCAGTTCTTGTTCAGTTTGGGAAAAGATAAGTTGCTGTTAAAATGTTCTACCAAAGAACAGAGAATATCAGTGAAAAGTTTCGGGGTGAAGATCTTGCATTAATTTGATGACAAGGTGACCAAACGTACACTATGATTTTTCCACCTTTCATCATAGAATTTCCAGTACTCTGATGCTTTGTTAGCTTCCTTCTGTCCCCAAGCAAGACATCAATAGGGCATTTTTCTTTAAGGCTCTATTAATTTGGGAAATGTTAGCAGCCAGTGTGCCATTAGAGGGATAAAGAAATACTGTAAGCTAGAAAAACCATCAATAGAATATAGAACATGGAATAAAAGGGTTGGAAGGGTCCATTGGAGATCTTCTGCTCAAACAGGAGTCCTTAATACAATTCCAGGCAAATGGCTGTCCACACTTTTTGTGAAAACTTGCAGTAATGGAGCAGCCACAATAGAAGGCAAGCTGTTCCACTGATTAATTGTTCTTGCTGCCAGGAAATTTCTCCTTAATTCTGGTTTGGATCTCACTTTGATAAACTTCCACCTGTTTTTTCTTGTCCTACCCTCAGGTGTTTTGGAGAATAGATTGACTCCCTCTTCTCTGTGTCAGTGCCTCAAGTCCTGGAAGACTGCTCTCCTTTCACCTCACAATTCTTCTCTTCGTTACATTGCACATATCTAATTCTCTCAATCGTTCACCCTATATTTTAGCCTCCAGATTCTTTAACATCTTTGTTGCACTTAAAACCCTCAGCCACCTTCAACAGTATTGTATAAACTGCCAACAATAAGAAGGGAATCATTTGGTGGCTTTCTGAGGATACAGTAGAAAAACAGTGCTCTGTTTTTTAAGCTCTAATCCAACCGTGGTTGTCAAAACAGAGTTGTTTGGTATTTGGTTTGCTTCATTTTGGATCAGCTTACCTGAAGAATGTCACAAAGAGACAATGAACATAGAAGCCACCTTGGCTGCTGAAATTTAAGCATTCCATTTATTCAGTCCAGAGAGGTGGTAGAGAACATTGTACAAGCTTGGGAGCTTATTATGGAAACAAACAAACAAGCAAAAAGTAAAAAAAGAAAGATAAAAAGGGAAAGAGAAGATGGAACAATAGTTATCCGCAGATGTGGAGATGGAGCAAACAGTTGGACAAAATAGAAATTGCAATGCAAGCCTGACCATGTGAAGGATCTAAGAAGAGGGTTGGAAGAAAGAGGGGTGTCAAGGTCTCCCAGTCTCTCAGAACTTCCATTTCCTTCTCCTTTGATCATAACAAACAGGCAACAGATTGGAAACATAATTTAGGGGGAAATACAAATGAGTCAAAGCATTTACAAAACAGTGAACGGAAGGGAGAGATTTGTTCCTCTGGAGAATAGGAGTAGCATTTGCTGGCTGCAAACATGCCACCCTCTGAACCCAATTCTTATCTGAACTCACATTCTTGGCTTGCAAATAATTGTAAGTAAATTAGTTCAGACTTAGATAGGAGAGAGAGGAAGACAACAGTAAGATGTGTCCATGGTAAAAAGAGATAGTTTTATTTTTATAGGAAGCCTTTCTTCAGAAGTTTTTCAATATCATTTGATCAGAGATTTTGGTCTTAAATGACTTCTAAGCTTGCTTTTTATCTGTGAAGCTAGTCTTGTCTGTATTGTATTTCATGATTAAACTGAAAGTCCATCATCTCTTTACTACTTCTGATTTCAATTTCTAGATTAAGCATAATAAGAATTGACTTTTTAAAATTTAGTTGTATTTATTTACTCAGTAAATTTATTTGCCACCCATCTTGCTTCAAAATGACTCTGGATGACTTAAACATTAAAAAAACCCATTAGAATAATCAATAAATATTATTGTAAGGTCCCAGAAGTTTCTCCGAGCCATGGAGATGCCAAAGAGTGAGACTCAAGATGAGGCTTGCAAAAACAACAGCTTTTTTTATTCTTTGGCCAAAGCAAAAAGTCTGACTGAATACTATGTCCAAAACATACAGACAAAATGCATGTAAGGGAAAGCCACACCCTGCGAGAGTGGCTCAGAGTATTATATACATTTTACGCTGATAGAAGCAAAGTTTATCCAATCAGAGACAAAGGTTCGTTATCAATGTGGGCAATGTCTTACCCATGCCCTCTCCTTCCTTATCCATGGAGCATTCTTTGTTCGCGCTCTGTCCATACTTTGTTATTTTACACAGTGTCCCTTGTCCTTGTGTGTTTATGCTCCTAGGCAGCCCCCACTTATCTATGGACCAGGGTGTTCCTGGGAATTGTTTCCAAGGATGTGTCTAGCTCTGAAGCAAATTGCAGAGGCAAGAAACCAGATAGAAAAGGATGCAATTCTCTTACAGAATGAATTCCTAATAAATGATTTCCATCCTTAGCAAAATAGTACAAGCAACTTCTTTAACAGATGCAAAGAGCAAAGGTTAGATTGATACATGTCAATATGTCTTTTCATTATTTACCATAAAAATATTAACCATTGCTTTCTATATTTCTCCTCCTCTCACTTTCTGCTTGACTACAAATAGTCCTCAAATTATAACCATAATTGAACCTGGCAATTACAGTCATAAGCCATGAGAATTGTAAAATTATTAATTCCTATTTCTTGTATTTAAACTTATGTTTGTTCTTGTTTCTGTTATATTGTAAGCTCTTGACAAAATAAATAAATAAATAAAATGGGTCATCATGTGACAGGACCCACTTTTATGGCCTTTTTCATGGCAGCCATTAAGCAAACTCATTGTTTGCCAGAAATCAGAAGTAAATGATGTTTTCTATGGAAACCATAATAAATTGTCATGTGACCTTGGGGCACTGCAAGCAGCCACGAATGTGGTCTGGTTGCCAAGCACCTGAGATAGTCATGTGACTGTGGGGGCAGGGCATGTCAGAAATTCAAAACCAGGTCTTTTGAGGGTGGTCTGTCATAACTCTGAACAGTTGCAAATTGAGGATTACCTGTACTATATAGAGGTAGTCTTTGACATGTTCATAATTGAGCTCCATTTTTTGTGTTTAAATAAGTGGTTAAGTGCATTTTGGCCCATTTTACAACTTTTTTTTTACCACAGTTAAACAAATCACTGTGGTTATTAAGTGAATCACATGTTGTTAAGCAAATCTGACTTCCTCCCTTGACTTAGCTTGTCAGAAACATGCTGGGAAATCACCAATCACATGACCCCGGGACAGCACAACTGTCATAAATACATTCCAGTTGCCAAGTGACTGAATTTTTGATCACGTGACTGTGGGACACTGGAGTGGTCATTAGTGCGAAAAGCAGTCATAAGTCATCCCAAAGGAGCTTTTTTTCCAAGAGGCAACTAGACTTTCTTGCTTTTCTTTGAAGACGTTTCGCTTCTCATGCAAGAAGCTTCTTCGGCTCTGACTTTTCTTTGAAGATGTTTTACTTCTCATCCAAGAAGCTTCTTCAGCTCTGACTTTTCTTTGAAGACATTTTGCTTCTCATCCAAGAAGCTTCTTCAGCTCTGACTTTTCTTTGAAGACGTTTCACTTTTCATCCAAGAAGCTTCTTCAGCTCTGAAGAAGCTTCTTGGATGAGAAGCGAAATGTTTTCAAAGAAAAACAAGTCCAGTTGCCTCTTGAAAAAAGCACTTTTGGGACAACCATGACCTGGATGGACTGAGAATCCCTATAGACAATCATAAGTCACTTTTTTAGTGCCATTATGTAACTTCAAACAATCACTAAACAAATGGTTGTAAGTTGAGGACTACCTCTATATATCTCTTTTTTTTAAAAAAAACATTTTATTAGGTTAAAAAGCAAGATACAAAATTCAAAAGTAAATAGGAAGACAACAGTGGGAGGAAAGAAGAGAAAGAGAAGTGCGGGAGGGCTGGCAAAAAGGGGGCAAAAGCATTGACTTCCAGCTACCTTTTTTGCAGTAAAATAAAGCATTAACATCAAATCACAATTTTTTGCTTTTCCATAGTCATATAAACTAGCCATTTCTATAAGCATCTATCAATCTAATTGGTAAAACCCACAATTGTTTTTTCATTTCAAAGTTTCATTTTTTTTCCACCTGAAGCACAAAGTTCAGAAGCAATCTCCATGTAGAAACAAAAGTACTTATATTCTTTTCTTTAAACCAAACGGTCAATTTAGCCAACTCCATCAGCCATTTGTCCATGGTGGGAATCAAAGTATCCTTCCATTTTTGTGTCAGTACAGAACTCTTGCTGCTGTCGTACCTGTATATCTCTTTTAATCTCTTTATTTCCTTCACTGATTTGTTCTACCTCCTCACTGAGGAATATAACTGGTCTGCACCATTAACATAACTGCAGAAAAGCATTTGTGGTAGAATTAGATGTATAGCAAATACTGAGGTTCTTTTATTTTTACTGGGTGTTTTCCCCATGCACAGTAGAACATGGTTTTTATTAATGTGGCAATACATTGAAAAAGAAGGGAACAAATTAAGGCAATCATCCATACAATCTATTTGAGATTGCTGGGGGAAGGGAATATTTTATTAATACATGCACAACAGATTTTCAATCATGCTAAAATATAATGATAGGGTGATAAAATTTATATTTGAAACAAGCATATGGTCTCCAAAGGTTTTTGTTTTTCAGGTCGGAATATATAGGCTTTAGTGATGCTGCTAATCTTTTTTCTTAAATTTGAATTGTGAAATTGGAAAAATGACAACAACTATATTGTCCCAATTGCTTGTTTATGCTCCAGTAACTTTCTTCATTGTCAAGACGGAACCCAATTATTCTTTGTGCTTATATTACTCGGTAAACCAATGTGGATGCAGATAGCACTATATAAACAAATAAATAACAATGCCATTTTAATAGCAACTTCCAAATTCATGATTCAGACCTTTCTGTATTGGTCTGCTTTGCAATTTAAAATCTTGATCAAATTCCTAAAGTTAAATGAGCTTGTGCCTTGATTTAATGATACTCTTAATGGCACATTTGATTTATGATATATAGCAGCATGCTGTGAAAATAAGTAAATGAAACATCACCCGTTTTCTTTCTTTTTCTTTTTCTTTAAAGAGTCCTCTAGATATCATGAGAAGGCTAAAAAAAAAAAAATCCACAGTATGATTTCTCCAAATTGTTTATCGGCTTGCAGAAACATATGTTTAAATATGTATTAGTACGTGTTTACCTTTGGGTTGGAGGTTCAGTGTTGCCTCTTAATCACCTTCTGCTTGTCTGAAATGATTCTTCTTTTGGGTTGAAGACATTTCATTACCATCTTGTTTTGGTTTACTCAAGTTAACTGATTTCTTTGCCTCCTAAATTGGGATCCCCAAACTCTTTAGTAATTTTTGCAAATGTATATACCTCCATCTCCTAGATAGATAGATGATAGATAGATAGATAGATAGATAGATAGATAGATAGATAGATAGATAGATAGATAGAATGATAGATAGATTATATGTATGGCTCTGCAGATAGTGAATCCTTGGGAGGAAAGCTATGACAACTCTAGACAGCATATTAAAAGCAGAGACATCTGTATTGTGGGCACACTGAAGCTATCTAGTGACCCTGAAAGTCAAAGAGGCAGATAACAAAAACCTGAGAACAGTGAAGGATATTCTTTATGTTAGAAGGTGCTTGTATCACTTGTTGACTCTTCTCAACCCCATGGACCATAGCCCAACAGGCTCACGTGTCCTTCACTGTCTCTCAGAGTTTGCCCAAATTCATGCTTATTAGTCATTGACATTATTTAACCATATCATCATCTTCTGCTGTCCCCTTCTCATTTTGCTTTCCATATTTCCCAACATCAGAGTCTTTTCCAAGGTGTTCTCTCTTCTCATTTGGTGGCCAAAGTATTTAATCTTCAGCTTCAGTATCTGTCCTTCCAAAGAACAGTCTGGGTTGATTTCCTTTTGAATTGATTGATTTGATCTCCTTGCAGTCCAGGGGACTCTCAAGAGTTTTCTCCAACCCCATAATTCAAAAGCATTAATTCTTTGGTCCTCAGCCTTCCTTATGGTCCGACTCTCACAGCCATACATTACTACTGGGAAAATCATAGCTTTGATTATATGGACCTTTGTTGGTAAGATGATGACCCAAAGACCATTTTCAATGAACAAGGCTGTCGCTATTCATCTGAACTAGAATTGAACATTTTTGTGTATGTTTTCTTTTCATACTATCTGCCCAAATTGACTGCTTGTAGCTCATGAGATGTTTTTAAGAGAATGATAACAAAGGAAATTCAAAGCATCATTTCCAGTTTATTTTGCTTAAAATCCTGCAAGAGTCTAAAATGGAAACAAATGTAAATGAAAACACAAATGGGCAGCCAAACAGGTGTGGGAGATCAAAGCAAATACTTCAAAGGGTCCTTTTGATTCTTTAGGTCCAGCAAATATTTGGAAACCAATTTTGAAGATGGATGCTAAAGTTAAATGTATTTAGTAACAAGCCTAACTTTGTAACAGTACAACTTGTTCAGTGTGATGGCCGATGTGTACATTTTCCCCAGTGTATAAGTTCTTTTGTTGTTATTCTTCAAAATTGGTTTGTTTCATCATTTCCCCGCCCCCCTGTAAGAACAAAATTCATTTTGATGAAAAATTCATCCACTCTTCTGTTGTTTTAAGATTTGCTATCCACTAAGTCAATCTGATATTTTGGGGGCATTTCTTACCCATATGAGGCATTAGAACTGCTAAAAGTCAGAGAAGAATGAAGCGGGAAGAATTCCTAAATAAAAGAAATCTTTCTGAAAAATGGACTTTGTACTTTTCTTTTTAAATGGATTTCCAATCACTTGGAAACCTGACAGGGGGAAGGTGCCCTATTCAATAGGCAGTTACATAGCCCAAGAAAAATGTGTAGATGTTAGTGTCAACTAGATGACCAAAGTTTCTGCTGCACAAAATTCTAACTGGAGAGCATGATTGATTATTCTTGGCTATGGATGTGTCCCATTGGAGAATATGAATTATGATACACCCAGGGGTGGGGGAAAACCAGGGTTAAGGGTGACAATGAATTATGTATCCCATAGTCGGCTACACCCAGGCAGTGCCGGACATGTTAACTCCCAATAAATCCTTTTGAAGTTTTGGAAGTTAATTGGGGTAACTCCTGGAATCCTGACAGCTAGCTTGTAAAGTAATTAGTGAGAAAGCAATTAAACCTTATCACTTATCAATTCAGTCATAAATGAATTGGTCAATTGGTAGTTGTCACTCAATTTGATTCTGCAGTTTGAATCATCAGAATGATTTTTTTTGACAATCTGCATGACAGCACACACATGTGCTTGAAAGCGTCCACCCACATGCACAGATCTATCCCATCTTTGGCTCAATCTGTTGGCATCCAGTTTTGATTGAATCCAACAAATCTGTTTGAGGATGCAATTTGAAGATTTGGATGCAGAGGCATGCTTCAGTTAAATCCCTTCAGAATTGAAGCTTCAGAGTTCCATATAAATCTAAATGAAAGTTTCCCCACAGGCATTCTTAGAAAGATAAAATGATGGGTAGCTGCAGCTTGATGCTTTGCTGGAAGTTTGTTCAGAAAAGAACAGAAAGGTAAGCTATGCCTTTGGTGCCATGTAAATAATAATAATAATAATAATAATAATAATAATAATAATAATAATAA
>NW_020769351.1:8756291-8866292 GCF_900518735.1 Pseudonaja textilis
AATAATAATAATAATAATAATAATAATAATAATAATAATAATAATAATAATAATAATAATTGCCAGCAGAGTCAAAGGTGAAAAATACCAAAAGTAGTGCTGCATTTCAGCAGGTCATAGTTATTGTGGGTTTGAAAGCTAAGCAGTTGGATAGTTGACCCCAGTTCTAGACTAGTGTTAAGGAATTGAGATTTAAGAGCTGACCAGCTATTGTAAGGCTGCTGTAAGGCTGATGCAATGAGGATGAAATCATTGTTATTGCTGCTTTGAGGATGGGCCCTGTTCTGGACTAGCAGGCTCATAGCCTGCAAATCTGATTGGCCCGCTGAAAGCCGATCGTGATTGGTCGCCATAGACTGATGCGATTGGCCAGTAAACGGGCTCAAATCGCCTTCATTGGCTGCCTAGCCACAGCCAGCCCTATATAAGGGGCTGCTGCGGCTGGGATTAGTTGCTCAGATCTGAAGTCACAAATAAAGAGCTGTTGTTGCTATCTGAGTCTTGCCTCCGTTCTTGAACCGTCCTCCCAGATCTAACACTGGCGATGAGGATGGGATGCGGAGGCAACAGAAGCTATTGAATTGAGCTAGCCGAAGGAGCACGTGGCTGACAGAGCGCAACAACGGCGACATGGCCAGCAGCGCTATACCACCCGCACCATTCGATCCAGCTAGCGAAGATTGGGACTCATACATGGACAGATTTCAAATGTTCCTGGAGTCCAACAACCTCAAAGATGCCATGCCCAGCAAGAAATGAGCCGTTTTTCTAACCCATTGTGGACCAGCCATTTTTAAGATGGCTAAAGCCTTAGCCAAGCCAGCTGAAGTTAAAACCATGGATTGGGACACCCTTGCTCCCATCCTGCGCAACCATTACGCCCCCGCCATGCCAACTCTCATTCGCAGGCATGAGTTCTACCAGAGGGACCAACGTGAAGGTGAGAGCGTTGGGGATTTTGTGGCAGACCTGAGGAACCTGGGTGGTTTGTGTGGCTTCGCCAACCTTGAAGAAGCCATGAGAGATCGCATCGTCCTTGGCCTCAGAGTCCCAACCGTCCAGAGCAAGATTATGGCCAAGGGAGACATCTCGCTCGCAGATGCCATAGCAGACACCACAGCAGCCGAAGCCACTCATAAATCGGCAGCACGAATGCGTCGAACCAGTGGGACCAACCGCCAACCCACCAACGATGCTGGGAAACCTTCAGACAAGTACACATCAACCACCCATCACGAAGACATCGAGTCATCCTCAGACAGCGAGAAAGAAGAAGTCCACAGGCTCCGGTCAGAACGTGAGCAACAGGACCAGCGGGGTCGCAAATCCAACTACCAATGCGCCGGATGCAGGGGAAACCATCCCTGATCTGAATGCAGATTCTTAGACGTCATATGCCATTTTTGCGAGAAACAGGGACACATCGCGAAGGTATGCAGAAACAAGAGAAATTCCAGCCCCAGACGGAGAGGGAGCAGCCCAATGAGAAATGATGGCAACGCCACCATGCAGAGGGACTGCCCTAGCAACCAGTGGAACCGGTACAGCAGACCCCAAAGGTTTAACGACACCCCCAGACGAGAGGAAGCTCATCAAACCATCACCATTGGCCACGCTTCATCACTTGACGCTAAAAAGATCCGAGTAGAGGTTACGATTGAAAACAAACCTTGCAACATGGAAGTCGACTCTGGGTCATCACTATCCATGGTATCCTGGAGAACACTCAAACAGCTAATCCCCAACATCCAACGCCAAGACCTCAGCAGTCAGAGACTCATACTGAAAGACTATCAAGGCAACCGGATTCCAGTCGCAGGCACCCGCCATGTGCAGGTCTCGTTCAAGGGACATAAGGCAATTCTACCACTCACCGTCGTAGACCGAGACCGGCCAAGTCTATTGGGCCTTCAGTGGTTCGCGCCATTAGGAATCGGAATGGCTGGCATCCATCATACTGAAGACAATGACTGGGAGGCGGCTCTTGTCCACGATTTCTGAGAAGTGTTCAACGAAAGCCTAGGCAAGTACAAGGGGTCCCCTATTTCAATTAATCTTCGCCCCGACATAGCACCCATTTGCCTAAAGCCACGCCGAGTTCCCTTTGCTCTTAAATCCAAAATTGACGAGCAACTGGACAAATTAATTGCGCAAGGCATGTTAGAACCTATTGACCACGCCTGATGGGAGACACCAATTGTCACCCCCATAAAGCCTGATGGGTCCATAAGAATCTGCGGTGACTACAAGGCCACCCTCAATCACACGCTACAGCAGAGCGCCTACCCAGTACCAGTTGTTCAACATCTCCTGCATTCACTTGGGGGTGGCAAAATATTCGCAAAATTAGATCTGGCCCAAGCGTATCAACAGCTACCAGTTGATCCCGAGACTGCAGAAGCCCGAACTATAGTCACACATCGTGGTGCATTCAAATGCAACAGGCTCCAGTTTGGTGTAAGCGTAGCCCCAGGCATCTTTCAAAGCCTGATGGAGAGACTATTACAAGGGATAAAAGGGGTCGTGCCCTATTTTGATGACGTATTAATAGCAGCACCCACAAAAAACCAATTAGAAAAACGCCTCAGAACAGTCCTACAGAGGTTCAAAAACGCTGGCCTCAAGGTTAAGAAGGAAAAGTGCCAGCTTTGCACAGAAAGGGTGGAGTTTCTTGGCTACCTCCTTGACAAGCAAGGAATCCACCCCACAGAAAAAAAATTGGCAGCTATCAAAAACGCCCCAAGACCCAAAAACAAAACCGACCTCCAAGCCTTCCTGGGACTTATTAACTTTTATAACATCTTCCTACCCCAGAAGGCGACTGTTGCTGAGCCCCTTCATAGACTACTTGATAAAAGGGCATCCTGGAATTGGGGACGTCGGGAGGAACACGCCTTCCAGCAAGTAAAAGACCTCCTTACCTCAAAGGCAGTACTAATTCAGTATAACGAGACACTACCTTTGACTGTCACGTGTGACGCCTCACCATTTGGGGTAGGGGCCATCCTGAGCCACGTCCTACCAAATGGCTCAGAAGCACCAATTGCATTTTTTTCACGAACTCTATCAAAAACAGAAAGAAACTATAGCCAATTAGATAAGGAAGCCCTTGCAATTGTCTCTGCAATAAAATGATTTCATGAATATGTTTATGGGAGACCGTTTTCTATTATAATGGATCATAAGCCACTACTTGGGATCCTGGCGGGCGACAAACCTACTCCACACATTCTCTCCCCCAGAATGACGCGATGGTCAGAATTTCTCGCTGCCTACGACTCTCAATTAAAGTATCGCCCAGGGAAATCTATTCCCTACGCAGATGCATTGAGCTGCTCACCGCTACCCGAGCCACAGGAAGACCCAGCTCCCACACTCCCGGTACTGCAAATAGAGACAATGCCATCGCCTCCACTAACGGCTCAAGACATCGCCTTTGAAACCAAAAGAGACTCTTGTTTGGCATGAGTTCTTGGCTGGGTGGAGAGGGGATGGCCAGATTACGACACTAAGGAAATGTTTAAGCCGTTTAAAAACAGACAAACTGAACTTTTTTCACAAAAGGGGTGCGTTTTGTGGGGAGACCGAGTTGTTGTACCAACTAAGTTACAAAAAAGGGTCTTGCAAATGCTACACGATGGACACCCGGGCATCGTGCGTATGAAAGCGCTGGCAAGAAGTTATGCCTGGTGGCCAGGTATGGACAAACAAATCGAAACCTGGGTCGCCTCTTGTAACAAATGCCAGGAAAACCACTCAGCTCCACCTAAAGCCCCACCAGCAGAATGGGAAACACCCAGGGGTCCTTGGTATCACATTCATATTGACTTTGCGGGACCTACGAGAGGCCACACCTTCTTAATAACTGTAGATGCCTACTCAAACTGGCTTGAGGTCAACAAAATGAAAGCAACCACTACTGAGGCGGTCATTAAAAAACTGAACAGACTCTTCGCCACACACGGGTTACCAGATGTCCTGGTCTCTGACAATGGGCCCCAATTTACTGCCTTAGCCTTTGAACAGTATTTAGCGGAACGGGGTATCCGACATGCACTCACATCGCCGGCTCATCCTGCGGCGAATGGCCAGGCTGAACGAATGGTTCAGTTTACAATGAAAACCCTGCAGAAAATGGATCAAGGCAACATCCATGACAAAGTCACTAGAATGCTACTCCTACAACACATCACACCAAACAGCATGACCAACAAGAGCCCAGCTGAACTCCTGATGGCCAGGAAACTCAGATCGCCTCTAGATCGTTTGCACCCTGCCTACACCCCGGAAAAGCCCCTGGGTTCCAGCAGCAAGCACCGTGTTTTCAAGGTAGGAGACCTTGTTTTCGCAAATTTTTTTTCTGGGGATCCCCTTTGGATTCCTGCCCAGGTAACTCAAGTTATGGGCCCCCGCTCCTACTGTCTACTCACCACTGATGGCAGACCATGGAAACGCCATATTGACCAACTGCGCTCCAGACTAACCACATCCTCCAACCCTGACCCTAACTTTGACACTAGGGGGGGAGGGGAAGCAGTGAACTCAGAATTAGAACCAACACCTGTTTATTCCGAGCTAACACCGAGATCACCGCACCATGGTTGGCAACACTCATCAGCTGCAGCTGAGACTGGACAGTCGAACGCTTCACCAAGAAGCAGCAACCAGGCAGGTTCAGCGAGCCCCGGGAGCCATGGTAGTAACAGCGAGGCTGAGGACTCCATCACCCCGGGGGCACCAGAGGAGAGCCCTAACCATGACACCGGTTCACCGTTCCTGTTTGATCCAGCAAGCAGTCCATCTGAATCCGGGATTGAACAGGGTCAAGCAGAACTGCATAAGTCAGGCAGACAGGTGCAAAGACCTGCCTACCTGCGAGACTATATTACTCCACCCCTTAAGCGGAACCGAGAGGGGAGGGGTGTTCTGGACTAGCAGGCTCGTAGCCTGCAAATCTGATTGGCCCGCTGAAAGCCGATCATGATTGGTCGCCATAGACTGATGCGATTGGCCAGTAAATGGGCTGCCGCGATTGGCCCTGCCAAGAGCGGCAAACTCAAATCGCCTTCATTGGCTGCCTAGCCGCAGCCAGCCCTATATAAGGGGCTGCTGCGGCTGGGTTTAGTTGCTCAGATCTGAAGTCACAAATAAAGAGCTGTTGTTGCTATCTGAGTCTTGCCTCCGTTCTTGAACCGTCCTCCCAGATCTAACAGGCCCCAAAAGGTTTTAACACTTTAAGAAGCTGTGTGTGTGTGTGTGTGTGTGTGTGTGTGTGTGTGTGTGTGTCTCCCCATGACAGGGCGCATCTATCTCTCCTTATGTTCTGTCTCCATTGTGGTTCTCCGTGCAGAGTAAAGAAGATTGATTGCTTGCCAGTATTTGCCTACCACGTATGTGTACAGCTGTCTTGTATATAAACCACTGTTAAAAGACAAAGCCTCTGTGTGTGCTGTGTTTTGCTCCTGGGTTGTCTCACAATAGTAGTCATGCTGCAAACACTCTGACAACTAGGCAGCATTTCACTGATGACATTACCTAGTTTGGTAGTAAAATATCTGCAAGAAAACCACTAAGCTTAGATAGCACCAAGGACCAAACAGCTCAATTCTGGCTACACATAACCTCTCTTGGTACAAGTTACAGGTGCCTACTTATGGTGACTTCAAGTTTACAGAACTTCCTTTCAACTCAACAACCTTTTCAGCATCCTTCTGTTTGATTAGCCCCTTCACTTCCTCACTTCTTCCCCAATTGATTATGTGCCACCCAGACTTCTTTCATTTTCGATTCTCATCCCTAATCTATTCTTTCATATCTCCCAATGTCCCAAAGGTGCTTTTTTTGAAAGACAATTGGACTTTCCTGGTTTCTTCCTTTCAAAATGTTTTGCTTCTTGGATGAGAAGCAATGTTTCAAAGGAAAACAAATCAAGAAATCCCCATTACTTTTTTGGAAAAGCACCTTTGAGATAACCATGACCTGGATGATTGAGAATCTCCATCGATATCTCCCAAAGGTGCGCTGATTTTCTCTGTAACCACATTTTTCCACCTAGCTGCTGGTCATCCTCTTCTTCCTTTACTTTCTGCTTACTCCCAGCATTAGAACCTTTTTCAGAGAATTGAGTCTTCACATAATGTATCTGAAATAGGATAATTTGAGCCTGGCCTCAAGTAATAATTCTTATTTGAACTATTCTATAATGTATTGTTTTGTTTTCTTGGTTGTCCACAATATTCTCAGGAGTCTTCTCCAAGACCAAAGTTCAAAAGCATCAACATTCTTTCTATCCTGCTTCTTTAAAGTCAAACTTTTGTCACAGGAAATATTTTGCTCTGAATAATTCTGAAATTTTGAAGTACAGAAATATCACAACCTTTGAATGTCTTTCCCAGAGCCTTCATGGCTGCTCTACTGAGTGCTAGTCTGCAGTGCATTAGCTGACTGCTTTTTCCTTTATTATTGATGGTTGATCCTAAAAGACAGAAGCTATCCACCACTATGTTATCTTCTTGTCAATTTTAAGACTGCTTCTTCTACCTGTTATCATTAATTGGATGATCAGTGATGAAGGGAAATGGAGCAGCAAAAAAACCCCATGGTGGTTAGACACCATCAAAGCTGACACCATAAAACAATGGAAAGAATTCATACAAGATTGGGAAATGGGAAAAGAGCTGGTCCAAAGAATTGCTGAGAATTAGTCATGATTTAATGGATAGTATCATGTTTAATTTTGGTCTCATTTTTTTCATGGTGGTTTTAGCAGGTCCTTTGCATTTTTGACTACCTGGGTAGTGTCATCAATATAGGGCAAGGGACTGTTATTTTTCCTCCAATTTTAAAACCAATCCTGTCATCTTCCAATCCCATTTTCCTGAATACATATTCTGAATAAATTAAATATGTAAGGGGAAAATATACAGACTTGTCTCACTCCCTTGGCAGCCCACAACCAGTCTTTTCACCATGACTCTGGCTTCCAAATGTATATAGTATATAGACTTCTCATGAAGATAATGAGATGCGTGGTTCCCATTTTTCTGAAAACATTCCACAGCTTGACATGATCAACACAATCAAGGGCTTTTCTTTAATTGATGAAGCTCACATCAGCAGCTCAATAGATTAATGTATGCAGTGAGATTTCCCCCCCCCCCCCCAGAAACATCTATCTAGGCAGTTTTAATTGTCAATGAATGGGCTGGGACCATTCTCTCTTGCTTGCTTTGATTTTTCCATATTTGTTGGCATAATCTCCTTCTGAGTCCCTCAATTTAGTGTTTTATTTTAAAACTCCCATAAGCTGCTAGGGACACACTGAACCATGAATTAATCCTATTTATAAAAGAGGCAACCACAGAGATGTCCTCTTCTTTTCCTCCTCCTATGAATAGAAAATGTACGGCACATCTTTAATGAAAGAGCAAATCAGACCTCTTTGCTTTCAAAACATATGCTGAGTCTCTGAAACAAACCTTGTTACCTGTGCTTGGTTCCTGGGAAGAGCAGGATTTACAAATTATAAGCCATAAAAGGCTTTTCTGCTGCATCAAGAAAAAAAATGGACTAGTTTTGTTGCAAGGATGATCCTTGAACAGAGATATATACCATAGATAGATATAGATAGATAGATAGATAGATAGATAGATAGATAGATAGATAGAGAGAGAGATAGAGAGATAGACCACAACCCAATCCACAAAAAAACATAAATCAGACAAATAATGATATCCCAATCAGAGAAGCTGTTGAGTGTGAACGGAAACATCCCAACACCATCTTATTTGGTCTAGAGGACATCAATGACAATGATGACATCATAACTGTCCGAAACCTCATCAGTGATTATCAAGCATCAACCATCTCCCCTGATGAAATACTTGACATTTCCTGCATTGGCCGAGAGCTCAAAAACAAAGATGGCTCTGTGGCCCCACACTTCTGCAGGGTCATTTGCAAAAATGAATCAAGCAAACATAAATTCATTTATACTATAAATTCACTTGCCAAAAGCAACACCAACCATAAGAACTTCTATTCTCACCCTGACCTCACCATACAGCAACATGCCCGCTCCTGTGTACTCCGCACTGAACTCAAAAAATGTCTAGACAATGGAAAGAAGGATCTGTACATTGACTACCATGCTGACTGTATCAAAAGTAAGTCACACAACCCACAACTCTACCTCAACCAATCCACCATCACCCAAGACTAGGAACACACGCCCCTAACTACCTCAATTCCAACTACTGCTGGCCTTAAATGCAAGCTACTCAATGCAAGAAGCCTTGTGAATAACATACCTGAATTTCTCCTCTTACTAAATATGGCTAAATTTGACATCATATTTGTCTGTGAAACATGGCTCAACGCATCTCTCCCTGACTCCATTACCACAGTAAGAGACTATCATGTTTACCGATCAGATCATGAAATTCATAGAGGTGGTGTTGCTATCTTCTATAAAAAGTCCTTACATCTAAAAAACATCCAAGTTATCCAGGAGCTTGCTCTTCCTGATAACATCATCTGTGAACTGTCCTTAAATATCACATTTAGGTTCTTACTATGTTACAGAGCCCCTGATTATGACATCGAACATGCAAACAAACTAAATACACTACTAACATGGACAACATCCTACCCACAAGCTTTTATCTTTCTTGGTGACTTCAATTTACCTCATATTGACTGGACCCTAAACGAATGTATGACTGAACCCATACACACAACCTTCTACAGTGCTGTTACAAATCTGGGACTGGAACAACTAGTAACCAACAATACTAGACTAAACAACTGCCTTGATCTCATCTTCTGCAATAGTTTGAATTTAATTTATGGAATACAAACTAAAGAACCCTTTTCCAACAGTGACCACAATATGATTGACTTTTGTCTCAAACATATGCCCACACAAAAATAATCACAAAGACGTAATCCCCAATTATAATTTCAAAAAAGCCAACTATGATCTTATAGACAACGACCTCTCATCCCTTGATTGGCAATCTCTATTCACTGGATGCAATACTGTTGAAGACCATTACAACATATTTTTACTTGAAGTCAAAAGAGTCATCAAACTATATGTACCAACAACAATTCCCCCCACGCCCCCAAAAATAAATTACCCATAATAATAAGGAAACTTCAATCCAAAAAGAGATCACTCTGGCAGAAAAACAAATCTGGTCATGTTGCCAATTTCAAAAGCCGATACAAAAATTTATGCCACCAGATAAAGACTCAATGCACCAATTATCACATTAAATAAGAGGAAAACCTTCTATGCACCAATTCCACCTGCACTTTTTACAATTTTGTGAATGACAAACTAAAAGACTCAAGG
The DNA here is from genome assembly GCF_900518735.1 of Pseudonaja textilis. The sequence continues at coordinate 8,765,650 of NW_020769351.1, forward strand.
TCCATCCCACCCCTGATAGGACCTAATGGTAAAGACAGCAACGACGACACCATTAGAGCCAACATCTTTAATGCATTCTTTGGCTCAGTATTTGTAAATAGCCATGGATCATGCCCAGTATTTCCTAGTCGAACCACAGAAAACTACAATGATCTAATACATATCGATTTTACAGAAGACAATGTTGAAAAAGCACTATGCAACCTGAAACCATCTCTATCTATTGGACTGGATGGAATATGTGCACAGAGCAACAGAGTGGTCAATGTCTGGAATACTCTACCTGACTCTGTGGTTTCTTCCCCAAACCCCCAAAACTTTAACCTTAAACTGTGCACTATTGACCTCACCTCTTTCCTAAAAGGTCTGTAGGGGGTGTGCATAAGTGCACCAATGTGCCTACCATTCCTGTCCTATTGTTTCTTTTATTTTTCTTATATGTACCCATTTCATGTATTCATAACTATGTAAATACTTATACCTATTATCTTGTAAGTGATTGACAAATCAAATAAATAAAATAAATATAGAAAGACATAATAAATGATATTTGAAGCTGAAATTCAGGCTGGTACTTGCTCCAAATGTCTGGGGGTGGGCGCACCCAAAGAACTGGTTTTATTTTCTTGCACCACTTTTGCATTTAACCAGAAATATTAGAAAGTTCATCAATCACATGGCCCAATCAAGGCAGCCTCCGCTGGTCTGGTAGAGTTTTGCTTGCAATGGACCTGTTACTTGGAACCCTAATGTCATCATCTTTTAATAACCCCATAATCCCTTATGGGGTGGAGTCTGGGCAACTGAATAGAGCTGAGTATTTACTGGCTGGATGCTGTTCCTGTCACCAATGCGGAGGTTTTTTTTCCAGCAGATATATTCTCATTGTGTCCAGAGAGATAAATATCTGCCTCTACCTAGGTTCAAACTCACAGCCTCCTGATTTGGAGATGAGAGCTCCACCAGGCTGAATATTCTAAATGTTCTATTCTAAATATTCTAAAGCTACTGCTGAGTATAAAGAGAGATCCAGCCTAGAAATAAGGAGAAATTTCCTGACAGTGAGAATAATTAACCAGTGGAATGGCTAACCTCCAAAGGTTATGGATACTTCATCCCTGGAGGTCTGCAAAAATAGACTGGACAACCATTTGATTAGGATGGTATACAGTCTTCTGCCTTGAGTAGCAAGTTGGACAAGAAAGACCTCCGAGGCTCCTTCCAGCCCTATTATTTTATGTTCTCAAAAACATTTGAGGATTTACTTTCAATTTCTTTTCAGGGTGTTTTTGAGCATTTCTTGTCATTCTCAGGTGAATACAGGTTTGTTTTCTCTATTGTTTTCCATCATGGCTATTAGAACTGTACCTGTTTGTAGAAAACAGAAAGGGAACAATAAAGAAACTCTGGAAATCTGGGCTTGGGATAGCATTTCTGGCGGACCAGATTTAGTTTCAGAAAAAGGAAAATATTGTGGGGTGAAACTTGAGTTGACCTGAGATGGGGAAATTCTATTATCCTTAATACCAGTTTGTAAGAATCAATTTAAAAAAACTATGCCACACATACTTCAATGCTATCACAGTGAATTTCTCAGTAAATTTCCTTTTAAAAATGCTATTTGTATTTACAATTGCTAGCCTGTCGCTTGGGAACCTTTTCTCCGTAATGTATATATTTTCCAGGCTACCTAATACAAGTTTTGTTGTGCAGTTCTTTTTCTAATCAATACTTTATTTAGATAGAACTTTTAAAAATCTCAGTATTCATCGTGGTTTCCATGTGCTCTTCCAGAATGTATGCTGATTTTTGCAAGTTTGCATGTTAAGGGTGGCAAGTGTCATTGAATAGTTCTTAATTGTATCACTTAGGCCAGGGGTGTCAAACCCAAGGCCTGGCGGCTGGATCTGGCCCATGGGGTGCTTAGATCCAGCCCACCGGCCCACCCTGGAAACAACAAAGTGTCTCTGCCATGGAAATGGAGCTTGGGAGTGGTGAGTGTGACCTCCTGAGCTCCATTTTCACTGGCAAAGGGTTGCAGGAGGCCGTTGCAGCTGAAACGGAGCTCTGGAGCCTGTTTTCACTGGCAGAGCACTCGGGCCCCAATAGGCGCCCCTGATATGAGTGATGTCAAACTGGCCACACCCACCCTGGCCCTGGCCCCCACAAGGTCAAACACAATCCTGGTGTGGCCCTCAATGAAACCAAGTTTGATAGCTTTGACTTAGGCTATGGTAGAATCCAGTTTGGTAAACCATTGCATTTCACGGGGAAGCATGCTTGATGAGTTTATCTAATCTATGGATGTTCTCTGTTTGTGCTTGTTTTGTCTACATTTCCATAATTGTTCAACTATTCCCTAACACAGAGTTAATTCCCACACAAAACAGTTAGTTGGTTGCCAGATGTATTAAGAGCTACCCAGAATTGCACTTGGGATAGCAAATGGAAAAATGCCCTATTCCTTTCAATTTGCCTTCTATTCATATGTTATGGTCTTCATATTCACCACTTAAGCAAGACCCAAGGTTTTTAAGCATAGTAAGGGTGGATGAAAGGAGAGGTTGCCTCCCATGACAAGAGAATGTTGCATGATTCATATGGTATCTCTAGGAAAATAAGAGTTTGCTTCTGTAGGAGACCTTTTTGTATTGTGGAAAAAGCCAAGAGTCTAGATCACATTGTATGCTTTCAAAAGGGAAGTGGACACAACATGCTTGAACTGGATCTATTGTTCATCCTGCCATGGATTTGATGGGAGAAGAAAGCATTATATCAACACTTAGTGAGACCCTTAGAAAGAATGAGAGGGGTCTTCTCAGAACAGCAAGTGCAGAGAAATTCATTTCTATATGAAGCTCCGTCTACCAAAGGTACCCATTGGCCCTCTGAAAGCTCTAGAGATATGATGAATGTTTTCTCAACAGCTATGAAAAGACTTCCCCCTTGGAAATAAAAGAAGCATGTGGCTGAAGGAGTAGAATAAAACTTGAGGCAGCAGGTCTGTGAGATGGTGAATGAAGAGGCACATAAAGAAGGCATATTTTTATTTTATTTATTTTTTATTTTATTTATTTGTCAATTGTTTACGAGATAAGTAAAAGTGTATACATAATTATGAATACATGAAATGAGTACATATAAGAAAAATAAAAGAAAAATAAAAGAAACAATAGGACAGGGACGGTAGGCACGTTGGTGCGCTTATGCACGCCCCCTACAGACCTCTTAGGAAAGGGGTGAGGTCAATAGTAGACAGTCTAAGGTTAAAGTTTTTGGGGTTTGGGGAAGAAACTACAGAGTCAGGTAGAGTATTCCAGACATTGACCACTCTGTTGCTAAAGTCGTATTTCCTGCAGTCAAGCTTGGTGCGGTTAACCTTGAGTTTGTATCTGTTGTGTGTTCTTGTGTTGTTATGGTTGAAGCTGAAGTATTCATTGACAGGTAGGACATTGCAATGTATGATTTTATATACCATGCTTAAATCAGACCGAAGACGGCGTAATTCAAGGTTTTCTAGTTCTAGAATTTCAAGTCTGGTGGCATAAGGTATTCTACAACGAGTAGAGGAGTGGAGAACTCTTCTTGTGAAATATTTCTGGACTTTCTCAATTGTGCTAATATCAGATACGTAATGTGGGTTCCAGACTGATGAGCTGTATTCGAGTATTGGTCTAGCAAATGTTTTGTATGCTCTAGTTAGTAGTGTGATATTACCAGAGAAAAAGCTACGTAAGATTAGGTTAACAACTCTTAATGCCTTTTTGGCTATGTAGTTGCAGTGGGCACTAGCACTTAGATCATTAGAGGTGAGTATTCCAAGGTCCTTTACAGAGCTTGGATCATCAACAAGATCTTGACTATTCAGCTTGTATTTTATTTTCGGATTTTTTTTGCCAATATGTAAGACAGAGCATTTATTTGTTGAGATTTGAAGTTGCCATTTGTTTGACCATTCTGATACATAGTCAAGATCTTTTTGAAGGGTAGCAGTATTGTCTGTGGTATTGAACAGCTTTACATCATCAGCGAAAAGAACGCAGTTGCTCTTAATATGATCACAGAGGTCATTTATGTAGAGTATGAAGAGAGTTGGTCCTAGAACACTGCCTTGGGGGACACCACTATTGACAGGTACAGAATTTGATAGGACACTCCCAATTTTGACCATTTGTTGTCTGTTTGACAGGAATGCTTCTATCCAGTTATGCAGTTGTCCAGAGATACCATAGGATTTTATTTTTAGTAGTAGTTTGTCATGTACCACTGAATCAAAGGCTTTACAGAAGTCTATGTAGATTGCATCTATTGTTTTGCCCTGATCAAGTTGTGTAGTCCATATGTTTTTGCAGTGTAAGAGTTGCAGATTACAGGATAGCTTTTTTCTGAAACCAAATTGTTTATTGGAGAGTAGGTTGTTTGTCTCTAAGTGGAGGATGATGGATTGGTTAATAATTGATTCCATGACTTTACAGGTGACGCAGCATAAGGAGATTGGTCTGTAATTTTCAACTAGGCAAGGGTCTCCCTTTTTGAAGATGGGGATGACTGTGGCTTGTGACCATAGGTTAGGCAAGGAACTGGTCCTGAAAGATTTTTCAAAGATTATGCTTAGAGGTTCGGCTATGGCAGTGGATAACTTTTTTAAGAGATAGGCACATATTCCATCCGGTCCAATAGATAGGGATGGTTTTAGATTGCGTAGTGCTTTTTCAACATTGTCTTCTGTAAAATCGATATGTATTAGATCACTGTAGTTATCTGTGGTTCGGCTAGGAAATGCTGGGCATGATCCATTGCTGTTTACAAATACTGAGCCAAAAAATGTGTTAAAGATGTTGGCTTTAATGGTGTCGTCATTGCAGTCTTTACCATTAGGTCCTATCAGGGGTGGGATGGACCTTGAATCTTTTAGTTTGTTGTTTACAAAATTGTAAAAAGCATTGGTGGAATTGGTGCTTAGAAGGTTTTCCTCTTGTTTAATATGATAATTGGTGCATTCGGTCTTTATTTGGTGGCATAAATTTTTGTATCGGCTTTTGAAATTGGCAACGTGACCAGATTTGTTTTTCCGCCAGAGTGATCTCTTTTTGGATTGAAGTTTCCTTATTGTTATGGGCAATCTGTTTTTTTGTTTTGTTTTGGGAGTAGTTGTTGGTACATATAGTTTGATGACTCTTTTGACTTCAAGTAAAAATATGTTGTAATGGTCTTCAACAGTATTGCATCCATTGAATAGAGATTGCCAATCAAGGGATGAGAGATCGTTGTTTATAAGATCATAGTTGCCTTTTTTGAAATTATAATTGGGGATCACATCATTGTGGTGTTTTTTGTGTGGACGTATGTTTAGACAAAAGTCAATCATATTGTGGTCACTGCTGGAAAAGGGTTCTTTAGTTTGTATTCCATAAATTAAATTCAAACTATTGCAGAAGATGAGATCGAGGCAGTTGTTTAGTCTAGTGTTGTTGGATACTAGCTGTTCCAGTCCCAGATTTGTAACAGCATTGTAAAAGGTTGCATGTATGGTTTCAGTTGTACATTCATTTAGGGTCCAGTCAATATGAGGCAGATTGAAATCACCAAGAAAGATAAAAGGGTATGGGCAGGATGCTGCCCATGTTAGTAGTGTATTTAGCTTGTTTACATGTTCAATGTCATAATCAGGTGCTCTGTAACATAGTAAGAATCGAATTGTGATATTTAAGGACAGTTCACAGATAATGGTCTCAGGAAGAGCAAGCTCCTGGGTAACTTGGATATTTTTTAGATGTAAGGACTTTTTGTAGAAGATAGCAACACCACCTCCTCTACGAATTTCACGATCTGATCGGTAAACATGATAGTCTCTTACTGTGGTAATGGAGTCGGGGAGAGATGCATTGAGCCATGTTTCACAGACAAATATAATGTCGAATTTAGCCATATTTAGTAGGAGGAAAAATTCAGGTATTTTATTTACAAGGCTTCTTGCATTGAGTAGCTTGCATTTAAGGCCAGCAGTAGTTGGAGTTGAGGTAGTTAGGGGCGTGCATGCCTAGTCTTGGGTGATGGTGGATTGGTTGAGGTAGGGTTGTGGTTGAAGGTTAAAGCTGAGTTGTGGGATGTGTGACTTACTTTTGATACAGTCAGCATGGTAGTCAATGTACAGGTCCTTCTCCCCATTGTCGAGACGTTTTTTGAGTTCAGTGCGGAGTACACGGGAGCGGGCACGTTGCTGTATGGTTAGGTCAGGGCGACAACGGAGGTTCTTATGGTTGGTGTTGGTTTTGGCGAGTGAATTTATAGTGTAAATGAATTTGCGTTTGCTTGATTCATTTTTGCAAATGACCCTGCAGAAGCGTGGGGTCACAGAGCCGTCACTGTTTTTGAGCTCTCGGCCAATGCGGGAAATGTCAAGTATTTCATCAGGGGAGATGGTTGATGCTTGATAATCACTGATGATGTTTCGGACAGTTGTGATGTCATCATTTTCATTGATGCCCTCTAGACCAAATAAGATGGCGTTTGGACGTTTCCGTTCACGCTCAACAGCCTCTCTGATGAGGATTGGGATATCAATATTTGTCTGGGTTATGTTTTTTTGTGGATTGGGTTGTGGTTGTTGAGTAGAGATGTGGTTTGTAGCTATTGGGTGTTCAGGTTTTTGCATTGTGTCTTTTTTTTTGAGGTTGGATAATCTTTCTATTAAGGCGTCCAGGGATGCTACTTTGGTGTCAAGGGATGTTAATCGTGTTTCAATGGTATCGACTCTTTCCAACAGATCCAGTATGGGTCTGCATGAATTGCAGAGAAATGGAAACTCATTGGATGATTTTAGGTATTGAATCAATTGCTTGGGTAATCCCAAGCAGTCATGATGAGCGTATTTGTTACACAGAGAACATTTGATGGAGTTTTCATTATCCTTTAGAGTTTTGTAGCATTTAAGGCATGTGCAGGAGTCTTGTGGTTCATTGTTGGGGATTAAATTCTCTTTAGGTTGTGGTTTGGCATTGGATTTTTTTCTTGGCATGGTAGGTTTGTTAAGATAGTACGTTGATTGAATTAATTAATGGAACAATTTTGGGTAATCAATATAGCCAATATCACACCAATCAATCAATTGCAGTAATCTCTCTAGTCAGATAATTTCCTAAGCAACAATCAACCTAATCAATTAATTACACTAACTACTAATTAATTACACTAACTACTATATAAGTGGCTTCTGCCCTTTACAGTGCTCATACATTTATTTTTGGTAGGAACTTGTTAATTAAGACAGATGACAGGCAAACTAGCTTTACTAAAGTTCAGAAGAGCAAAGAGGAGGAAGGCATTAATACATTCATTATGAGAAACAGGTTTCTAAGCAACTGACAATCCCTGCTACAAATTAACCCTCCCTGGGAATGATCAGTCAAAAGATTTCTCTTCAGATGGAATTGCACAATTTCTTGTTTTTCTAAGGGCTGGGAAAGCATTTCTGGGATAAAAGTGCAAGCTGTCCCATTGGCCCTTTGAAGGAAGGATGTGGCTCAGCAGGTAAAGTTGTTTGTTGGATTCCAAAAAATATTATTTATTATTTATAAAACAGAATAAAGTGGAATGCCCCAAACTCATTACATGTACCTACCTATTCTGGATGGCCGAAAGGTGCTTTTTTTTTTTCCAGAAGGCAACAGGACTTTCCAGCCCAGTCCAGTCCAATTGGACTTTCCAAGAAAGTCTAGTTCCCTTTTGGAAAAAGCACCATTAGGACAACTATGACATGTATCATTGAGAATCTCCATAGACATACCAAGTCTAGAGATTCCTTGTGATGAAAGAATATGATACTTGTTCTGCAACAGGTAGCCTCTTCTGATTACAGATAAATACACTGCTAAGAATGAAGGAACGATATAGATCTGATATCTCTGCGTAGCATCCTCAGGGTGAAGTAAGGCTTCAGAATTTCAGCAGGCTTACTTTTGGCACTGCCATAAACCTTTAGTTTTTATTTTTAAATGGAGTGACACATATAATAGGCTCAGACATATGATGCAGACATGTGATAATATTTCGGACATGTGATGTGACACCCAGAAAAATATGGCATACTTCACTTAATCCTCCAAGGAAAGATGGAAGGCAAATGAAGTCCAGGCAGAAGAAGAACATCATGGCTTCAAACACTAAGGGACCGGTTTGGACAAAACTCAGCAACCCTTTTTCATGCAGCTGTTGATAAAAATAGAATCGCCGACATGATTACCAATATCCGATGGTGGATATGGCACAAGAAGAAGATGATATAATAGTTCTAGTTCCAAGAACTGTCAGGCTTCACCCAGGCAGTAAATCTCCCCTAGATAAATGTGTTTATAACAAACAAGCATGAAGCCATATACACGTGGGTTTCTATTTACTGTAATCAAAACTCACACACTACAGTATCCAATCTGAGTCAGTCACTGGGACTAGAGGTTTAGTCTTCTGAGCTTTTGGCCTTGTGCTGGAGCCTATCCTCAGGGAACTTCTCTCTAACCCACAGTCTGCTAGGAGAGAAGTTCCCTGAGGATGGGCTCCAGCATGAGTCCGAAAATTTGGAAAACTAAACCTCTGACTGATCCCTGGTGACTGACTCAGATAGGACCCTTCATCATTATCCTGTGACATGTATATTCATTCATGAAAACTCATATATGTATGTGTCAACATTCCAGTGTTGAGATGCTAAGAATGTTCCTCTTGTTCTCTTCATACCCTTGAGAATGGGAAGATCCTAAGTATTTAAATAGGGCACTGAAAACTGTTCCATTTCTTCCAACTATATAGAGATAATTTAACCTTTGCGTTTGTGCTCAACTTTCTATGAAAAACAGGAAGCCGTAGGCTACTTATACCTGGGGGTTTCATCTGGGGAAAAAGACTGCCTGAAGTCATTTTGATCTTCCCACTGATGTTCAGAATGATATCATATATGAAAGATGCCACAGGAAGATAAATGGTATTACATTTCTACCTCTGCTCTCACTAGTCCTCTGCCAGAGGTTGCAATAAACACATCTGAATTATTCACTGTGTGCTGTGGAGATGTTTTAACAACATCTATGATAAAGGGATGAAAATGAAGGATGTCTCAGTTTCACACAGATGAGCTCAATGTACTGTGACATGGAGGATTACCTGGCCCATTTGTAATTACTCATGATAAAGACCTTCATTCAACAGCAGAAATGTACTGGCAGAGGAGAATCAGGGAGAGACCACAATCTCCACCTTTAAATAAATAAAAAAAAAAACTCACTGATTCTTTGGGGGAGGCATTGCAAGGAAAACACAAGTCCATAAATGCAGGCATCTCTTTGACTAGTTTTCCCCCGACTCCCCTTCTTTTTCATTCAGAGCATTCAGTTAATGAATTAGAAAGATTTGGGATACAGCAGGTAAGCAAAGTTGTCCAGCTAAGGTGTTGGACTTGGGCTATGATAGTTGATTTTTTTTTAATTCTGGAGGGTTTTATTTATCCTAATCACCTATTGATTTTGGAAGCTTATCAAGGAGAGGTCCAACCTGGATCTACAAAGACATTCCCTGACAGTGAGAACAATCAATCAGTTGATTGGCTTGCATCCAGAAGTGATCCATCACTGGAGGTTTGTAGGAAGAGATTGGATACCCATTTGTTTGGAATGGTGTGAGGACTCCTGTTTGATTAGGGGGTTGGAGTAGAAGACCTCCAAGCTCCCACCCAACACTGTATCATTCTGTTATTATTCTGCTATATTCAGTGATTTCTTTACTTGTGATATACACCATTCAACTTCTCCAAAGCAATTACACTGCTGATTTAACTCACTGCCATTCTTCTTTTTATTCTATTTTTTATTCTTCTAAATATTTAGTTATATTCTTCTTTCTCAATTTAGGACTGTGGGCATATTTGGAATTATGAATGTCTGTTATAGGTGCTGTCAGAAAATGGTTTTCTGGATGAGCATGGATATAAAATCAATCAAATTAGACACTTGCACAAAATAATAGGAGGGACGCAGTAGCTCAGTGGCTAAGACACTGAGCTTGTCAATCAGAAAGGTTGGCAGTTCAACAGTTGGAATCCCTAGTTCCGCATAATGAGCGATCTCCCATTACTTGTCCCAGTTTCTGCCAATTTAGCAGTTCGAAATCATGTACAAATGCAAGTAGAAAAATAGGGACCACTTTGGTGGGAAGATAACAGTGTTCTGTGCACCTTCAGCATTTAGTCATGCCAGCCACATGACCATGGAGATGTCTTTGGATAGCGCTGACTCTTTGACTTTGTAGCAGAGATGAGCACTGGCCCCTAGAGCCGGAAATGCAAGTATGTGCGAGGGGAACCTTTACCTTTACCTTTACAAAAGAATAAACAAACATTAAGTATTATTATGGATTTTGGAATTGGTGTCCAGAATAATCAGCTCAGGCTTTGACTATTTAAAGCTATAGTGAAGACATGATTTGATATAAAACAACTAATATTCAGGTAGTTAAATTAATTTCCCCCAAACCTTATTTTCTTTCTCTCAATGATGATTCTACTAATTGAGGCAATCAGAGACTTCATCCCTAAATTCTTACTGGGTAACAATTTTGACCTTTTAAAAAAAAGACATCGTCACTAAAGTAGAAGAGGCTTCAGACTATACATTTGCAGTTCCTTTTATCGTTGCCAATGAAACCGGCACCTGGGTTTTTTTTAAAAACTTCTGAAATCTGGCAGATTAATGATTAGTAGAATGCCTGAAAACATCATGCTTATTATATGGAAAACAGGATTGCTACAGCTGGGGGAGGGCGGGGCATCAAGAATTCCTGCTGAAAACTTTGGAAATGTATTTTGTGCAATGTAAAAAATGAAACGAATGTGGATTTGAGAACAAAAAGGGTTCTCTTTTTGAAAAGTGTTCTTTCTCATACCCCATTGATGACTGATTTATTGTATCCCATCAAGTCATTCTTGACTCTAGCAACCATTAAGATATATTTCCCCCTCATGGCAATCTATCCCTAACATTTTCTTTCAGATCTTCCAACTATGAATCCATTACCATTGTAACCAAGTTCACCTAACTTGCTACCTCTACTTCTACAGTGGTACCTTGATATTCATCGTTAATTGGTTCCCAGAGGGTGGGATGAGTACCAAAAATGATGAGTACCAAGCACATTTTACACATAAGGAATAATGTAGTAAGTCACAAAGCAGCCGACACCAAAAAACTTTTGTGTTGAGTACCAAACAAACAGTGATTACCGGGACAAAATGTTCACATCAAAAATGTATTGAGTAGGGGCAGAGCTGGCATCACGACGATACAGCATGCGATCTTGGAGGTCTGAGATCGCTGCCGATATCTTTGCTCCTGGACGGTCCAATTGGATCTAAACTGTCCCAAAGAGATGGTGAATGTAAAGAGCTGTTGATCCCAGGGATACCGCAAAGTCCCTGGTAGATCCAGGAGAAGCTCCTTTTGCCAGCGGCAAAGAGGCAGCTATTAAAGCTGCTGAAGTTGGGACAGCTCTGAAACGAAAGAAAACGGAAAGAGAGAGTGTGCCGGTTTGGTGAGAACTTTTTCTTTATTCTAAGATTTGAAAGGACACCCTAAGGAAAAGAAAGAATCTGTAAAAGTTTTGACAGAAGTGATTAAGCGGAGATTTTAAACAGGAATGTCAAAGTAATATTTTTTTTTCTCATTGCTGGATTTTCTACACATGATCTTATATTTTGAAACTGGACTGATTTTTTTCTCTTCTTTCATCTATTCTTTTTCTCCCTTTTGACTTTATAATATTCTAGGCTAGAGACTCCCTTTTAGTTATTTTTTTTTTTAAATATCTTTTTCTTTTTTTAAATTAATTTTTATTATATTTTGCTTGGAAAAGGAGGGGGAAAGTGAAAGCAAAAGAAACTTTGTAACACTGCCAACTAGAGGCTTGGAAATATTCTATTTCTCTTTTGACCAGACAAAGCTGAGAAAGAACTGAGACTTTTTTTCAAGGACATTGCTGTTTGATAAGATAGAGGGAAGAGCATGGGAGAGTATTAGTGCAGGTGCTCTTCTGGGTTTCTATCAACAGCTGGAGTCTGGTATGGAAGCTTATAGGAAAAGAAAAGTGATAAGTCTCTGGAGAAGAGAGTTATAATAAGAGCCTTGGATAATTAAACAAAGTGCAGTGTGCTCTTTTAATTTTTTTCTAAGCTGCACTACCCCTCCTCATCAGTTTACTTTTTGTAATAGCTATTTGGATTTTTGGCTCTTTGGAACTTGTCTTTGTTTGTTTTTCTTGTCTTTGGAAGTTAAATTTCTACACTTGCTTTTTATTTTAAATTAATGATTCCTTTCCTTTTCTTTGTAAGGGAGTAGCCCTTTTTTTCTCTCTCCCTCCCTGGTATTTTTGTCTTTCCATCTACCTTCCATATTGGTTTTTTTGTTGTTGTTGTTTATCTTTCTGGCCTTTTTTTTCTTATGCATCCTTTTATATTTGAGACTTCTTAATTGGATTAAGGTATTGAAGAACCTGGAGAATTTTTCCTTTCTTTTTTTTTAGCTTTTTATTCTTCACTTTTCCGCCTTTTTTAGGATTTTACAACTTTTTCTTTTTTGTGTGTGTTTATGATCTTTTCCTTCATTTTTGAATTTTTACTGTTATCTAACCAATCGATTGGATTAAAAAAACTGAAGATTTTTTTTCTTTTTTTATAATTATTACTATTTGGCTTCTTTTTTCCTACTATTTTTATTTGGAACTGCAATTGATTATTTCACAATTGGATTAAGGTCTAGAAGAATCTGAAGATTTTGAATTGCTCGAAATGAATAGGAAATTAACAGCTCCTGGTTCCTCAACTTCTACTTCTTCCTCTCCACCATCTGGAGGACAACATTCAATACAGACAATGTTAAGGCAAGAAAAAGAACAGGAAAAGGTGACCCTGCAGATGATTATGCAAGGAATTCAAAATATTCAAACAAGATCAGAGAATATTGAAAAGAGAATAGAGAACATCAAACAAAGAACAGGAAAAACTGATGAAAAAGTGGAGAACATCCAACAAATGATGATGAAGTATGATGAGAGACTCCAAAAAATTGTAGAAGAAGAAGATAAACAGAGACAAGAAGATTGGAGACATCGATAACAGATTAACTGTGGTTGAACAAAAGTGGTATGCTGAGATGGGAGATGGACAGATCAGAATTTTATCTTAGATTCCAAAACATAGAAGAAGAAAAAGGACAAAATCTAGCTGAGATAATGATAGAAATATTGGCTGAAGCTTTGGAAATAACTGAAGAGAAGATGATGGATGGAATAGATGAGGTCTATCGAGTCTTCACAAGATATGCAATGAGAAATAGCTAACCAAGAGAAGTTCACATCAGATTTACAAAGAAAGCCATTAAAACGCAAATATTGCAAGTGGCAAGAGAGAAAACAGTGAAATATAAAGACAAGGAGATTGTGGTCTTGAAACAAGTACCCAGAAGAGTGAGAGAGATGAGAAGAGAATATTGATTCAGAGGGAATATTGATTCAGAGGGACTGCCAAATGACTACTGAAAAAGAAGAAGGTGCAGTAGGTGGAAAGGAGGAAGCCAAAGAACAACGTGAACCAAGATCCACGAGAGCTGTCAAACCTAACTACAAAATATAACCATGGAAGAGAAAAAATTGATTACAATTAATATAATTGGACTTAATTCAGCCGTTAAAAGAAGGAAAACCTTCCATAAATTAGAGAAATTAAAATTTGATATAATCTGCCTACAAGAAGTACATATTAAAAAGCAATATGAACAATTGTTGATACAGCCAAAATTAGGGAAAATATTTACTTCCTTGAAACAATGCAAGAAAAGAGGAGTGGTTTTATATATTAAAGAAACCATCCCAGTGAAATTGATTTATACTGATGATGATAATTATAAAAATTATATTTATACAATCAAAATTATAAAATGACAATGTCAACAGCATATAAAGAAAATTTGTATAAGAAGTTTTACAGGTGGCATTTCCCCGCAACAAGAATAGCAAGAATGTTCAAGAATAAATCTGAAAAATGTTGGAAATGTCATCAGACACCTGGCTCATATTACCAAACGTGGTGGACTTGTGCGGATGCTAAAAAATATTGGACTAAAATCCACACGTGGTTGGAAAAAAATGACAAAAAAACATACAGATTTGAAACCAGAGATATTTTTATTGGGAATTTTACCTGAAATATATAGTAAAGACTTGAAATACCTGATTGTAAATGTATTAACAGCGGCTAGGATTGTATTTGCTAAACAGTGGAAAAATGAGAACACACCATCACAGGAGGAAATCATTAAGAAAATATTAGAATGTGCTGAAATGAGTAGATTGACATTTGAAATTAGAGAACAAGAGGATAAACAATTTTATAAAATTTGGGATCTATTCTATCAATAGTTAGACAATAAAATATAGTAATGAAATATGTAGACTTTTAGAAAATAATAAATATATAAAGATGTATTCTTTTCTTATTATATCTACAAAATGATTCTAGGATAGATTTGGGATGATAATATGAACTGTCATAAAACAAATTAAGTAAAATATGATTATTTCATAAAACATGAATGAATAAAAGTATAGTCAAATGATTGATTAATAATGATATTAATGTATTTAATATTTGATTGAAAATACGAGATTATATACAATGTAATTGTAATTGAAGACTACGAAATGGAAGCACAAAACAATTTGTAAACCAACTGGCACACTGTATGTATATATATGGAAGATGCTTGATTCTTTTATGTTTTGTTTGTTTATGTTTGTTTTAAAAACCAATAAAAATTAAAAATAAATGTATTCAGTACCAAATTTGATGAGTTTCAAAGCAGTTGGAATACCAAGGTATTACTATATTTCTTTCCAACATTAAGTTTTTGCATAAAGTGTCTGAAATTTGGGCTTAGTCATTTGTACCTCAAGTGAGAATGCTAGTGTCAGATCCATGTATCTATCATTTTTTTCAGTGGAAGAAGCAAAGGGGGGGGGGGAGACTGATAGAGAAATCCTTTCTTGATGTAACTTGGATACATTCAATCTTGTATTGAATTTGTATCACCCACACATGATACAATGGAGAGAGGAATCCCAGATGGCCAGAACCTAACACCTCTGAGCAGCACAGCCAGGAGATGAGAAGGCCATAAAGCGCCAATGCAGGAGAGCGAAGGAACCAGGAAATGAGAGAATGTGAGCTGCCACTCAGATTCAGCTGAGAATGATTGGGCAGTGGGACAAGCTGAAGAACCAGCAGCCGTACCAGGTACCAACCCCTAAATGCCCCAGAACAGGGGATTAACCCTGGCCAACCCAGAGACACACAACTGCAGAGGAAGGTCCCACCCCTGGGAGTAAAATTCGATAGGGACCCCCAGAAACTGGGATTTTTCCTGGTGCAAGTCCTCACCTACATGCAAGAATATGGGCAGAATTTTCAAACCTAGGGATCATGAGTATGAGCTGAACCCATTAACATCCCCAATGAGTACCAGGCTCTGGCCCAAGCATTTAGTGAGGAAGCTTGTGATGAACTCCCACCCCATCAAGTCACAGACTGTGCTATTGAAATCCTACCAGGAGCTAAACTCCCAAAACCACAAATTTACTGCATGTCTCCCAGTGAACTGAAAGAACACAGAGCATTTATTGACAAAAATTTAAAAAGGGGTTTCATCGAACCCACCCAACCAAAAATAGCTGCCCCAATGTTATTCCATGAAAAGAAATATGCCTCAGTATGTTTGTATGTTAATTACAAAAAAAACCACAATTTGCATAGAGAATATGTATCCACTCCCCGTCATGAAGGATATGTTAGCCTACCTCTTGAAAGGATTTTTTTTTTCAAATTTAGACCTACAAGAGGCATAAGAATAAAGGAAGGGGATGAGTGGAAGACAGCTTTTAACACACCATTGGGATGCTACCAATTTAAAGTGCTCCCCTTTGGACTGCAAGGAGCGCCTGCCGTATTTATGCAATTGATCAATGAAACCCTTCATGAATTTTTATATAAAGGGGTTCTAGTGTATCTTGATGATATTTTAATCTACACGGAAATGATGGAAGAACACATCAAGCTCCTCCATGCATTCCTCACAAAACTCTGACACTAAACTGTTCTGTCTCACCTGTAGCCACAAGGTGAGAGTCCAAATGTCCCAAAGGAATAAACACGAACAGACAATATCAGGAACAACAGAGTTAACTTTCCTCTGGCTGAAGTCATCATTGGCAGCTTTCCCAGAAGCTGTCTTCAAACCCAGATAACGAGCCGCACGATAAATCAGAGCCGAAAGGCAAACAGAAGGCTTCTTCCAAACTGCGAAAGTAATTAACGAAGTTTGACTCGAACAAGGATTGTTAACTAACACGCCTCCTTATATTCCTTGAAGGGGCATGTCAGTCTTTCTAATTAGTCTCTGATTTGACGTTTCTTTTCAATTTGTGCTTGACATCGCAGCCTACATCTAGTCCTTGCATCAACCCAACATTCGTCAGTTTGATCATCACTCAAAGACTCTGGCACATTCTGTGGATCAGCTGCTGACACCTGAGGCATAATTGATGTGGAAGGTTCTGAAGAGGATGATGATTCCGACACTTCCTCATCCTCCTGGCTCACGTTTGCACCTCCCATTAAAGCAGGCTCAAATTCCAATGCCAAACCCTCCTCATCACTCGAACCTGTGTCTTCTGACACATCAGACTCAAAGCTCACAGCAGGCTCAAGCCTCCCAGTCACAACACTAAACTATATGCAAAACTCTCTAAATGCAAATTCCACAAAGAAAAAAATGACTATTTGGGGTATAGAATATCCCATGAGGGAATAGAGATGGACCCACAGAAAGTAAAAGCTGTATTGGACTGGGACCCACAGCATACCCACAAACAACTGCAAAACTTCCTAGGGTTTGCAAACTTTTATTGCCAATTCATTCCAGCTTTTGCAAACATTGCCCTCCCTATCACGAATTTGCTAAAAATAAAGGGGTGGGGGAGAGAAACCCAAACCAAGGCAACCCCTTAGCCCTGATTGAAGACACAATGATGTCAATATTTAAGGAGGCACTACTTAAGGACAACTGGCTCCAGGCTAACAAAAACGCTTGTTTACTCAAAGATGGCCTGGCTTGGGTAGAAAACAAACTTTATGTCCCTGCAAGCCAGAAAATGGACCTCATGAAATGCTGTCACAACTCCAAAATAGTGGGACACTTTGGGTTTGTAAAAACCCTGCACAAGACAATTTTGGTGGCCCGTCCCTCAAAAAGGACATTGAAAACTATGTTGCAAGCTGCCCCACCTGTGCGGCTGCAAAGAGAAGACAAGGAAAATATCTTGGACTTTTACAAAAAGTAGCAGACCCTTCTGCACCCTGGAAAGAGATCTCTATGGACTTTATATGGAGCTTCCTGAAAGTGCTGGAAATACTGTCATTTGGGTTGTAACTGATCTTTTTTCCAAACAGGTTCATTTTATTCCATGCCAAAAGATCCCACCTGCCAAGGCATTGGCACGGGGTTCACCCCATTCCAAGTAGATACAGGCCAAGAATTCTACCCACCAAAGAACCTGAAATTTCCTCCCTTAAGGAGTGGATGGATAATTTACAAGCCATGTGGCCAGTGGTAAGATTATCTTTACAAGAAGCTAGAGCAGTCATCAAAGCTCAAGCAGACAAAAAATGTTGCGACCCTAAACCTTTCAAGATTGGGGACTGGGTGTATTTCTCCACAAAATTCTTAAAATCATTACAATCCTCTAAGATATTAGGACCAAAATTCATTGGCCCATTTCCAATCTCCAGAATTATTAACCCTGTGATGGTAGAGCTTCGACTTCCAGAAACACTTAGGCAGATTCATCCAGTATTTCACTGTAGCTTGCTCAAACCTCAGACCCCCCTTTCCCAGACCTCCAACCCCCACCATGGTACATGGGGAACAACATTTTGAAATTAAAGATATCCTTGATTCACACACTCACCGTGGATCCACACAATATTTAGTAGCTTGGAAACACCATCCTTCCTCAGAAAATGAGTGGGTAGCCAAATGACACGTAAAAGCACCCCACATTACTATGTAAGTTCCACCTAAAATACCCTGATAAACCATCCTGAATTGCTAATGTAATGCATGATTTTTGTTTTTTCCAGGTAGACCTATCTGTTTTTTAAGGAGGGCAGGATGTCAGATCCATGTATCTGTCATTTCTTCAGTGGAAGAAGAAAAGGGGGGGGGGTGAGACTGATAAAGAAATCCTTTCTTGATGTAACTTGAATACCTTCAATCTTATATCGAATTTGTATAACCCACACATGATACAATGGAGAGAGGAATCCCAGATGGCCAGAACCTAACACCTCTGAGCGGCACAGCCAGGAGATGAGAAGACCATAAAAATTCCAGTGAGATGTATGCTTGGGAAACTGTGAAAAAGATTGTTCCTTCAGAAGGGGTGGGGGTGGAATAAACATACTGGCTTTTGTTTCACAAAATACACATTGAGAGAAGGGGAGGGGTTCTAAACTCCCTTATTTATCCCGGTATGCCTGTGAGACATTAGAAGCTGCTTTTAACCCCTACGTGAATTGTCTCATCTCAATAAAGGATTCCTTTTTGATATATTTTAATACATTTCCAGAAGTTCATTCTAGTGAATGAAGTTCATTCATTCTAATGGGAAAAGTTCTGTAGCCTGACAGCTAGGTCAATTTGTTCAATTGTTCATTGGTTTGTTTTTTTGGCTGTCCACAATATTCTCAGGAATCTTCTCCAACTCCAAAGTTCAAACCTGACAATAATCTTCCTATCCTGCTTCTTCAAACTTGCAACTTTCACCTCCATATTTCATAAGGAATAACATGGGTTTCACAGTTCTGATCTTACCATTGATGATAGTCACCTACTCTAAGATGCATGTGCTTTAATTAAGAGAACTTTGCCATTATGATATCTGAACTCTTCTACAACCTTGGATCCAAGCTTGACAACTGAACTATTTTCTAAGGACAACAGAAAATAGCATGGTGAAGATGTTTGTGAGTCTATGTATGAGACAGAGTTAATTTATTTTGTGTCTTGTCAAACAATTTGTAGTTTTGAGATCTGAATGTCTATGGAGATTCTCAGTCATCCAGGTTATGGTTGTCCCAAAGGTGCTTTTTCTAGAGTTGACTGGACTTTCTGTTTTTTCTTTGAAAACATTTCACTTTCATCCAAGAAGCTTCTTCAGCTCTGACTGGATGGTGGGGAACTTGAGATATTGGGATATTGAGATCTGATTTTTTCCCCCTATACTTCTAAAACCTCAGCCTTTCCTCTTCTCACTTGGTGTTAAGATGATGGCAGTGGTATTTTTGTTGGTAGACCATCTTTTTCTTTGTGGTGCCTAGAATTCTAACATGACACCATTCTAGGTGAGAGGGACCACAAAAGACCTTGTTTCAGGATACCTAAATCCTTAGCATAGGGATAGACTCATTGACAGTTACTCTCAATGCAGCAAGCAGAGAAGCAGTATATAGAATTTGTTTTCTGAGGTTCTCGCGGGTATTTGTATGTGGATCTTTGGTTATTTGGGTTTTCTCCTGTGTAAAATTGGAAGTATCTAGGCAACGTTTCAAGGAAGTCTCATTCATCATCTTCAGGCTTGTGTCTTCAGCTTTGTGCTTCTCAGAGTAATGTGAACTTGTAGCTGCTTCTTCCTTTTAACTGCTAATGGGGGTGTGACTTGATTGGGTGGGGGCTTGGCTGTGTTCTGATTGGCTGGGGGGTGTTCTCATTGGTTGGGGGTTTGGCTGTGTTCTGATTGGCTGGGGGTGTGTTCTGTTCAGGTGGGGGCTTGATTGTGCTCAGGTTAGTCTTAGTGCTGGGGGATTTGAGCTGGTGAGCTGTGATCCTGCTGTTTGGCTTCGCATTCATGGTCATGCTGCATCTTCATGGTGGGCGTCAGTTCGCTTCATGTATGGGTCGGAGGGGTTTGAAGCAGGTAGTGATGCAACTGCGGTGCGGCTTCTGGTCCATGGTCATGTCTCATCTTCTGTGTAGGTGTGAGTTTGCTTTTTACGTGGAAGTGTGGTGGTAGCATCTTGTGTGGCTCTCGTGGGTGTGGGTCTGGTGTCATTCTTCATGTTAGGTACTCGTCTGTTCATGAGGGCGGGTTTCCAAATGGCTGGTAGGCAGGAGGTGTCATCTCGTTTATTCATACTGTGTGGGCGTTTTTCTATCTCTATGGCTTCTCTGATTATTCTGTTTTTGAAGTGTTCAGTTTTGGCAATAGTTCTGGTATTTTTAAAGTCAATCTCATGTCCTGTGGCTTTGAGGTGTTGGAACAGGGAAGAGGTCAGTTCTTCTTTTTTAATTGAGTTCTTATGTTCTTCAATGCGTGCACTTATTCTTCTGTTAGTTTGTCCAATGTATGTGGTGGTGCAGGCAGTGCAAGGGATTTCGTATACTCCTTGGTTTTCTAACTCGATTTTGTCTTTGGGGTTTCTTAGGATGGTGGATATTTTTCTGTTTGTGCAGAATGCTGTTTTAATGTGTTTTTGGAGGATCTTGCTGATTTTGTCTGTAGTGCCTTTTATATATGGGAGGAGGGCTTTGCCGTTCTCTTGTTCTCTGTCTTGGATTTTGGTTGGGGTTTCTTTTTGGATTAGGTGGGTAGTTTTCTTTCTTTGGAATCCATTGGCTGTTAGTACATTGGTGAGAGTGTGTAGTTCGGTTTTTAGTTGTTGTTCATTGGCTAAGCATTTTGTTCTAGAGATGAGTGTCTCGGATACAGAATTGGTCTGTGCTGGGTGGTGGTATAAGAGTGCGTGTAGATAGCAGTTAGTATGTGTTTTCTTCTGGTAGATGGTGTGTCCTAGGGAGCCATTGGATTTTTTGTATACTAAGACATCTAGGAAGGGAAGTTGATTGTTAGCTTCTGTTTCCATCGTGAATTGTATTTTGGGGTGTAGGCTGTTGAGGTGTGTGAGGAAGTTGTTCAATTTTTCTTTCCCATGTGGCCAGATTATGAAGGTGTCATCTACGTATCTGAGCCAGAGTTTGGGTTTGTGATCATATTTTTCTAGAGCTTGTGTTTCAAAGTGTTCCATGTAGAGGTTTGCGATGACAGGTGAGAGGGGTGATCCCATGGGTGCACCTTCTATTTGTTTGTATTTTTGTCCATTGATAGGCAGTAGTTGGTCAAATCTAGGATGTGCTTGGGGTGTGTGTGTTTGTTTTGGATGGCTGTCAAGGCTACTTTTATTGGCACTTGGGTGAAGAGGGATATGACATCGAAGCTCACTAGTAGGTCGCTGGGTTGTAAGTTTTGTTTCTTTATGATTTCGATGAACTGGAATGAGTTTCTTGTGAGTTGATGGATTCTGCATAGGGCTGTAGTTGTTTGGTGAGAAATTTGGCTAGGTTTTGTAGAGGTGAGCCTATGGAGCTGACTATTGGTCTAAGTGAGGTTCCTTCTTTGTGTATCTTGGGGAGACCATAAAGCTTAGGGCATCTGGATGATTTCTCTCTGGGTATGATTCTTTGCTGGATTTCTTCACTGATGGGAGAGGCTTTTATTTTGGATCTGGTGTTTTTTTCTAGGTAGGTTGTGGGGTCTATGTTTACGGGTTTGTATGTGGGGTCTTGGAGTAGGTTGGTTAACTTGGTTTGGTAGTCAGATGTGTTCATAACCACTGTCGCATTGCCCTTGTCTGCTGGTAGGATTATTATGCTGGTGTCTTCTTTCAGGTTGAGTAGTGCAATTTGTTCGTCTTTGGATAAGTTGCTTTTGGGTGGTTTGCTAGTGCAGACTTCATCAAAACGTCATCTAGATACTTCCAAATTTATGTGGGAGAAAACTCGAATAACCAAAGATTGATTTATGTGTGTGTGTGTGTGTGTGTGTGTGTGTGTGTTTGTGTGTGTGTAATTATGGATTTCAGAGGCACAATTCCTTAAAACTGATGAAAGCTAGTCCAGAGTAGGAAAGAGAGCATGACTTCCTTGTGGTTGAAGATATAAGCAAAGAAATCCTGATTATGAGAGTGCAGCTGCTAAGCTTATGAATCCTGTGTAAATTGCACGGCCATCAATAATTTTTCACACAAGTTAATCCTATTTGTGCACTGGTATCTTTATCCTACCAGCCAAATACTTTCAATAATTGAGCTTGCTTTCAACATTTATCCAATGCCCTTCCCCCTCTCCTTCATCTTGTTTTTAAAGAACTACTTTGAAAAGGGAAAGGATTAAAATCATAGAATTTGACATTAATGTAATATACTGGAATTTGAAATACAGATTTTCTTATTAAACTGTATTATTAATTATGACAAAATAGCAAAGTCAAGTGCATTTGAAATCTCTTTACAATGGTTGGCAGTCATGTTTTGTGACTGCCGGCCTGACTGAAAAGATCTTTAGGGAGGCAGTGTCTTTGTACTGAGTGTTGGATCACTTTGAGCTTCCTTGAAAAACTCCTGAAGATAGTCTCAGGCCACCACTGAACTGGACAGTAAATCTGCACAAACCAAAAGATTTTTCAAGTTTCCAGATGGTATGATTTTGGGGATGTTATTGGGAACAATACAGTCTGAGGATATCCTATTCTAAGTTGCTTCTGAGAAGGAAGAAGATTTCATGACACATTTAGCTCAGAGGTGGTATTCAGGAGGTTCTGACCAGTTCTGGAGAACCAGTAGTGGAAATTTGAGTAGTTCAGAGAACCGGCAAACATCAATTCTGACTGGCCCATCTATTCTCTGCCTCCCGAGTCCCAGCTGATCAGCTGGGTCTTCTTTTGTTGCCCTGCACAGGAGAATGGAGCTGGAAAGCAGGTTAGTGGGGTGTGGAGGGAATGGGGATTTTGAAGTAACCTTCCCCTGCTACACCCCAAGCCATGCCCACCAAGCTACACCATGCCCACAGAACCGGTAGTAAAAAATTTTTGAATCCCACCACTGATTTAGCTCCCATGGTGAACCTGAAGAAATTCCACTGGGATAACATTGACCAGAGGAGATACATTATATTCTTCTTCCTAACCAGTGTAGTAGAAAAATCCAATCAAAGAAACAAAAGACAGCAATACAAACCAATAATTCTTACTTTGTGATTTAGAGGTTTATTTCACTAATAATTTGAATCATAAACAACCATCGTAATACAACTTATATCAATAACCCATTTTGATGAGGTCCACTGACATAGCTTGGTCTAGTAAAGACAGCTATGGGTCAGTGGCCCCAATCTCATGCCAAGACATACTTCCTTGTTCTTTTTTGCTGACAGTTTCCACATACACCTGTGTACATCTCAAACCTCTATCCATCAGCTACTTTCAGTTCCTTATTTCTCACGGTTTCGTCCTTTTATGTCCAAATATGTTTCAAAACTACATACTTTGCATAATTATATTTCACAGCAACGGCTCAGCAGGATTACAAATAGTTCTGATACACTTTGAAATCTTTCTATCTAAAACTTTGGTTCATGTAGCTTTTTAGGGCCTATTTTTTCCACTTAGGCCTTATTGATTCTAATAGATCAATTGGCTATATTATCATTTCCCACACTAGGTTTTCTAATGGCTCCTCAATTTCATCTGATTCACTTTCTTCAGCTATGGTTCTCCAAAGTAAGGGGGAAATGAATTCTGAGTTACTCTATAAATTGGATCCATCGTGAAGTAAACTGGAATCATGTTATATTTAAGTCAGAGTTCTTTTTAAGTGTGTGTGTGTGTTTGTGTGTGTGTGTGTGTGTGTGTGTGTGTGGTGCTTTCACTCTTTTAGTGTTTTAGTGTTATGACAGCATTATTTTAAAGTCAAGAAAAAAAAAAGCTGGGTCCCTCCTGTTTTTTAATTTGAATATTTAGCATCTTCCTCAAAACTCAATAGGAAGAATTGAAACAACGAGCAAACCCCACATTCACTCACACTGATGATGTTACTTAATCGGGTATTGCAAGCAAACAGCCAAACTCGGACAGCACCAGGGACTCCAGCCCTGAGCTACATATAGACTCTTTTATTGGAGTTACTTTTTGTGTGCTAAAAGGATCAGATAACCAGCTGTCTGCATGCTTTCTATGTTCTACACTCAGCTTCTTCTAGAATTTCAGTCAGGATTAGTTTCAAAAGCCTGATGAAATTGATTGTTTTGCTGTGTTTTCTTGGCCACATCATCCCCAAACAAGCTAAATAAATGAAGCTAAATGAATGAAAAGTAACCTGGAAAAAAGATTGGAAGTAATGTGCACATTTCCAGCTTTTTAATTGCAAATGGCCGATATTACCTGGAGTTGGCAGGTTTCCAAGTCATACCCTAGCCATCACACAGTAGGGCAGACTCTGACAAATTGGAACAAAAAAAAACAACATCTATTGGTTAATGGATTGTTGCACCATTAGTCATAATTCACATGATACTGTGGAAGGAGAGAGCTTCAGTTTAGAGATGTCCTTTTTAAGGAGAGGAGCTCAGTGGCTAAGATGCTGAGCTTGTCGATCACAAGGTCAGCAGTTCAGCAGTTCAAATCCCTAGCACCGCACAATGGAGTGACTTCACATTACTTGTCTCAGCTTCTGCAAACCTAGCAGTTTAAATGCATGTTAAAAAATGCAAGTAGAAAAATAGGCACCACTTTGGTGGGAAGGTAACAGTACTCTGTGCACCTTTGGCATTTAGTCATGCTGGCCACATGATCACGGAGTTGTCTTTGGACAGTGCTGGCTTTTTGGCTTACAAATGGAGATGAACACCGCCCTCTAGCCAGAAATGACTAGCATGCATGTGCGGGGGAAACTTTAGGTTTCCCCTTTACTTTTAACCGATGTATTAGATACATTAAAAAACATCTTTGAGGTTAGATGGATTGTATTTTAGGGCACAGGCAATAATAGAAGCTCCTAGAAGTAATGTCATATAAGGCTGGAGGAAAGCAAATGTCACTCCTTTTTTCAAAAAGAGAAAGGAATGTGGAAGAGTAGACTGTTTGTCAAAATTGTAGGCATCCTCTCCTCCCCTCTCTTCCCCTTTATACCTTTTCACTTCTTTCTTTATTGTTTTCTTTCAAAAATTGTATTGCTTTTATTCTCTTAAAATTTATTTAATAAAAATTATGAGAATACAAGAAAAAGAAATTGTGTGAAGCTAATGCTATCTCTTTAAAAAATTCCCTTCCCATGGCCCTGAACACCTGGGCTCAGTCCCTCTTCTCACAATCTGCTATTTCCTCTGTCACCAGCTAGTTCCCAGAGTCTTTACAACATCATCATTCAAAAGAGACAATGATAAATTGGAACTAGTTCAGGAGAAGGCTGTTAAGATGGAGACAGGCTTGGAAACAAGTCTGTTAGGAGAGGTGAAAAAAATCTAGGGAAGTCTAGCCTTTGCAACAGATGACTGAAGATAGATACGATAGCAAATTCAAAACTTTGATAGGTCACCAAATAGAAAGTTGCATATGACTTACATAGAAAGTTGAGTGAAAAAAAAAATCCTACATTGAAGTTCTATTGTTCCAGAGGGAAGAATCTGAACCAGCTAAAAAGAAGTAGGTTTGGGTTAAACATTAGGAGGAGCGTCCTGATTATACAACTAATTATGCAAGATATCAGCCAATAGAACAGATGCTACACAAAATAGTGGGTTCTCATTCAATGAAGGTCTTGAGATAGAATGTGTGGTCATCTGTCACAGATACTCTAGTGGCTTAGCTGATCTCACAGCTCACATGATAAGCATTTGAATAAAAATCCAAAATTGATACGCTGGAGTGAGAACTTGAAGAAGCACCATAGAAGAAATGGGACACATCATCTACCTTATGACCAAGAATAGTCTATGGCAGTGGCTCTCAACCTGTGGTCCATGGAGGGGTGTGATGTCATCACAGCGATCCACTAAGGCTTGAAGATACATTATGATTTAAATCTTTTTTAAAAAAAAATTATTTAGTTTTTCACATTAAAAACAAAAATCTCTTTTTAGTGGACAACATATTTCCGGGTCATCACCTTTACATACAAATATGACAGCAATTATATATTCATATATGCATACTTAATTCTATTATTACCTTTTCCATTCCAAATTATCAGTAAGGAGAGAAACAAACACATTAATTCTAGCCTCTTTCATTAATCTCAATCGAAACATCTTTTTGTTTCATTTCAATTATTTCAAATATAATCCTTTAATATTTATTTTAAAAATAAAGATAAACAATATGTGTTTGCCGAATAATAATAATAATGATAATGATAATAATAAAAAAGTTACCAATGTCTCTCCTTGCTTTTAATAGTCTATATTAACTTATTAATTTAGTTGGTTCTTTGGTCTGTCAAATTCCCTTTCCATTACACATTCTTTTTATAAATTCTAGATTAATACAAATTTTAACACTAAAAAAAAAACAAGTATAGGTTTCCCCCCTTTTACTGTTTTGAGTGTGACACCTCAACAATTAAAATATACCTTTATTCCCTCATCTTGATTCCCAATAAACCATTATTTTTAAGAAGTTACAATAATAATCATTACATCTTTTCATTTGGATTCTGCAGCATATGTTCCCCACTTGATTTTTAATAAGAGTTATCACTATCTATATTACCCTATTTTCTAAATATTTTTAATTGCAGAAATATTCTTATTACCCCTTGTCACCCTGCAGAATCCCCTTTTTAATTCATCAACCATTATCTCTAAAAAAACAATTTTTCAACATTTTACTATTTCCGTATTTCTTTATTTCATACATCTGTTTCTTAGTGCTTCTCCTCCCCTTCTTTTCCCCATATCTTTTCTCATTCCAGTGTATATCCCTCTTTCTTAATATCTTCTTTCCCCTTTTCTGCTAGGTCTTTCTGCCTTTCCTGACTTCACAATTATTCCCTTTGATTGCCTTCTTAAATCTCAATGTTTTAACCTTCCTTCTTTCCCCACTTCTTTGTAGTGTTCTTTGTATTAACTGTCTATTTAAAATGTCTTCTCCTTGAATCGACTCCTCCTCCTCTGAAGCTCTTTCTTCTTGTTCTTCAATTGCCATTGCCATTTTTTCTAACACAGAGCAAAGTGATTCACCTCTTTCCTGTAGTAATTCTCTCATATTTTTAAGTTCCATATTTAATTCCTGAAGAGAATTACACACTCTTATATTTTATGATCATTAAAGTCCACAAAAAACACTTTTAATTTCCTTCTTTCTTCTTTCAATTTTCTAAACTTCTCAGTTATTCCAGCTGAGGGCCTATACTGAAAACATTGATCAATCCCACAGTCAGTCTTTCCTTGCTTTTTTCTTTATTCTGGTTCTGCTTTCATTTTCTAAGATTCTTACTTTGTTTCAATATTTCTTTAATGTTATATCCACACAAGTTCATTCAGAAACAGGATGCTTTCCCTTTTGTTTGAGCTCAAGTTTTTGTCAAAAGATGGCACTCTCCATTATACAAAGTCTTCACCTTTTCCCCCTATTTTTTTATTTAGGGTTTTTCGAACCTCAATATTCCAGCACAGTCCAGTCTCCAATTTGTAAACTTTATTATTATTATTTGACAATCGTAAGTCCAGCTTTATTTTATGCCTTTTTAGTCCCAAAATATTTTAGTCCAATTTAGTTAAATCTTTAGTTCCAGCTTCTTCCTTTCCCAGTTCGAAGACCCGCTTAGCTGTCAAAAATATTTTCTTTTTTTCCCCTGTCCCTTAGTAATTTCGCCGCTCACTTTTCTTTTCTTAAAAATTCCATGTTACCTTAATCCCAGGGTACTTTTGTTTAGCTGTATTGTCCAGTTGTCCCGGTTGAGATGTTATCCATGTCTTTCTTCCCTCCTGCACAAATCTTAATCCAGCTGAGTCCTCCTCTTCAGGGTGGCCATTTTAAACCGCCATTGCAGTCGTCTTTGGGGGGAAAAAGACCAAGCCCAGGGAGGGAGATGCAGCTCCCCTCAACCTGGCTTGTGGCTTCCCCTTACTCTGCCACCCCTACAAGGCAGCTTCAGCCCCTAATTGTAATAATCGAGGCTCTCCAATGAAAGAGCATGGACCATAGCTGCAGAGAGTCGCGATCTACTGTCCATCAGTGAGGAGGCTCCACCTTCTTCCATTATGATTTAAATCTTGAGTTCAGTCTTGGTGGTCCATAGCCATGGTCCTTGGCCCCCAAAGGTATTTAAAGGGGGTCTGTGCTAAAGAAAAGGTTGAGGGCCACTGCTCTATAAAGATGTCCATGAAGTCATTATAGGTTGAGCTTGTCTTGAGGGAGATTTAATCTTACTTTATGCATGAAGGATTTCTGAGAACAATTAGATATGCACATGTCAAGAGAAACTCAACATAATCATCATATTGAGAAGTTTCACCTATAGAACAGGGTAAAATAAATTCTCCACAGCTTTCAGCGAGCGTTAATTGTGTCAATTGACAGAATGAATTTGACTGCAGCACATGTAGAGAGCGGGCAATGGACTGTACTGTAATGTGCTTTAAAAACTATGCTTTGAAAAAGATTATTCCTCCCATGGGTATATATTTTATAAAGTTGTGTGCAAAAAGAACATCTATGTTGAAGTTTTTGCATTATTTAAAAGACAGGCATCAAGCAGAGTTATGCTGATATGATGAATTTGCAAGGTTTCACTATTAATTGAACTACTTAGCCCTTTGATTTCTAAATGGCTGTGTTTATCTACATTCACCTTAAAGGTTCCCTTATCCATTTTTTTTAACTGATGCAGTAAAAGAAATGTTTGTTAAAAAAAATGTGTTAGATAATGATAGATTGATGCTTGGTTCATTTTTAAAATGTTGATTACAGATACCCCTTGACTTCCAACCACAATGGTCCATGCCAATAGTCTTAGAGAAACTGCTAAGTTTTGTCACATTTTATTACCTTTCTTGCCACAGTTGTTAGGTGAACTGCTGCAGTTGTTAAGTTAGTAACACAACTGTTAAGTGAATCTGTCTTCCCCGTTGCCTTTGCTTGTCAGAAGTTTGCAAAAGGGGATCAAATGATCCCGGGAGACTACAACCATCAAAATCTGAATTTCAATCACATGTTCAAATTGCAGGGGATGCTGCAACAGTCATAAGGGTGAAAAACAGTCATATGTCAGTTTTTTCAGCACCATTGTAACTTTGAATGGTCACTAAACAAATGGTTGTAAGTTGAGGATTTACTTATATTTTATTATAGCAAAATTTACAAAATTGAGCTTAAATGGGAGGTGGGAATAGAAGGAATAGCTGGAATATATCCACAATCAGATCGGCTCTAGCACTGAATGGTCAAACAGATGAATTGACAGCAACTTGAAAAAGCAATTCCATGCTACAGATGGAGTGTCAAAAGCAGCTATTTATGCAAAAATATGTTATTAATCAGCAATGAAGGCAAATGAAATACAAAAGCTTTTGTGACAGTTTAATCAGTTTTTACTCCATCTAATAAGTCTTCCCAGGTTTTAGGCATCCTGTTAAAGAACGTTCAGAGAAAGAGAAAGAAAGAGAGACAGGAAAAAAAAAACCCAAAGGTTCTTTTTTCATTTTAAAGCAGAGGTTAAATAGATTAAGCAAACCTTGGGTGAAATTTATTATATATTATACAGATTTCCTCTCCATGTTTTTAAGTTTACTGGAGACTTAAGAGTTATTATGGAGTCTTCTGTCATGCTTGTGAGGGTTAGTGTGTGTGTGTGTGTGTGTGTGTGTGTGTGTGTGTGTGTGTGTGTTAAGCAAAGAGATGGGGCTTGTAAATTACAAAATGCAATATTAAAAACCTGATCAAATCAATACTGATCATTTTTAGTCCAAGACATCTTGGAGATTTCATAAACAATGTCTTATCTCAAGAAAACAAATGTTACGTTAGGATGAGGCTAATACAAGAATTAGCCTCTTGTCTTGGGTAAGACAAGAATTCCATTTACCAATCTTTCATGGATTTAATAAATAATTGTATTAAACCAAGTAGCCCATTTGCTGGATATGATATCAACGTGAAGAATTCATCTCTGGTATGACTTGGCCCATCTAATTCCATATTTATTAAATATCTTCAGTAAGTAGATTTAAAAAGCTATTTTTTCCATAATGTGCATATAGACAATTCAATTAAACATTAGGAATATATGGGTATTATTATGACAAATGAAAAAAGAATGCTTAGGCTGATTTATTTAAAAAAAAGGTTTGTAGGGTTATTCAAGGCAAATATTAAAAAATATAGAGCTATTACTATGGTGATTTCTCTGTCTATTTTTTTTTATTTGATTTGTCAATTGCTTACAAGATAATAGGTATAAGTGTTGTGGCCCTGACTCCCGAGCCTGTGCTGTCAGAGGAAGAGGACCTGGAAGATGAGGGGGAGAAACTGGCAATGCCTTCCTCCCCAGGACCTTCCTCCCTGCCAATGCCTTCCACCCTGGTAATGCCTCAGGTTCCATCAGACAACCGAGAGGAACAGCCTGAGATGAATCAGGAGGAAGGCATGTCAGAGCAGCCCATGAAAGGGAGTGCAGAGGAGGTGTCTTGGCTCGGTCCCAAGCAGCGTCGTAGGGAGAAACGTGAGCAGCAACGTAGGAAGCATGGGAGGGTCAAAGAGTGAGCTGAGTCACTGAGACACACCCCATAGGGGATAAAAGTGGGTGTGTTTTCTCCTGAAACTTTGTACGGGAAAAATTTAACTTACTTTAGACTTTATTCATGACTATGTTGGAAGAACGAATGTTTTGTGGATTGCCTTGTGCTTTGTGAAGTAAAAGACCCATTCCCCTCTGTGTGAGTAAGACATTGATTTACAATTGCTGCCAGCTCGGACTTGGCAGGCAGAACGTAGTGGGATGCCAAGAATGTTATTAGTTACAGAGGATTTGCTCTGCGAAGTTTGAGCCAGTTTGCCTGTCAGTGTTTGTGTGTGTGTGTATAATCCCTTACCTTTTGGGGGACAGAACATATAAGTATAAATATAGTTATGAATACATGAAATGAGTACATATAAGAAAAATAAAAGAAACAATAGGACAGGGACAGTAGGCACGTTGGTGCGCTTATGCATGCCCCCTATAGACCTCTTAGGAAAGGGGTGAGGTCGATAGTAGGCAGTCTAAGGTTAAAGTTTTTGGGGTTTGGGGAAGAAACCACAGAGTCAGGTAGAGTATTCCAGACATTGACCACTCTGTTGCTGAAGTCGTATTTCCTGCAATCAAGTTTAGTGCAATTAACCTTGAGTTTTTATCTATTGTTTGCCCTTGTGTTGTTATGGTTGAAGCTGAAGTATTCATTGACAGGTAGGACATTGCAATGTATGATTTTATATACTATACTTAGATCGGACCGAAGGCAACATAGTTCTAGGTTTTCTAGGTCTAGAATTTTGAGTCTGATGGCATAAGGTATTCTGCAACGAGTAGAGGAGTGGAGAACCCTTCTTGTGAAATATTTCTGGACTTTCTCAACTGTATTAATATCAGATATGTAATGTGGGTTCCAGACTGATGAGCTGTACTCAAGTATTAGTCTAGCAAAAAAAAATTTATAAAAGTTTTTATTTTTTAAGACAAACATATACAAACAAAACATAAAAACATAAAAACATCTTCCATTTTATATACATACAGTGTGTCAGTTGGTTACAAATCTTTTGTGCTATCCTTTCGTAGTCATTACTCACAGTTTATATAATTTTTCACATTGTCAAAGTAACATATGCTTATATATTTATCAGTTATTAATAATCCATGATTAAACTATTTATTCCATCATTTTATGCAAGATATTCCAAACTTTATTTTAAAATTTATATTGTACTTTTAGCCAATGGTTATATATGTCTATATTATATTTTATATTAATCTATTGAACTTCTATTACAAAATTATCTAATCTATTACATTACCATGTCTCTTTGTCCAACCATTGATAAAATAAATCCCATATCATACAAAATTGCTTATCTTCTTGCTCTCTAATTTCAAATGTCAATTTACTCATTTCAGCACAATCCATAATTTTCTTAATAACGTCCTCCTGCATAGGTATTTTTTCATTCTTCCAATTCTTAGCAAATACAATTCTAGCCACTGTTAAAACATTTACAATCAAATATTTCAGCTCTTTATTGCATATTTCTGGTATAATTCCCAATAAAAAGATCTCTGGTTTAAAGTCTATGTGTTGTTTTATCTTTTTTTCCCCAACCATTTGTGGATGTTAGTCCAATATCTTTTTGCATCTGAGCATGTCCACCATATATGGTAAAATGAACCAGGTATCTGATGACATTTCCAACATTTATCCGATTTGTTCTTAAACATTCTCACAATTCTCATCTGGGGTAGGTACCACCTGTAAAACATCTTATACAAATTGTCTCTATACGGAGTTGACACTGTCATTTTATAATTTTGAGACCACAATTTTTGCCATTTCTCTAAATCAATCCCATATCCAAAATTTTATCCCCAAGCAATCATCATTTCTTTGACTCATTCTTCCTCCAACTTAAATTCTAATAAATGTCCATAAAGTTTTTAATTACCTTTTCATCAGTACTCATCAGAATTTTGTCTAAATCAGTCAACTTATCATAAATACCTTCTGTTTTAAAATCTTTCTCAAATCTAGATTGTATTTGGAAATATGAAAACCAATTCATTTTCACACCTTGTTCTTCCAATGCTTGCATAGATTTAAGTTCACCCTTTTCATTCAATATCTCACCATATCTAACTGTTTGTTCCTTTTTATATATTATTCGATAAGAAAAAGCTTCAATAGTAGATATCCATTGTTAGATTGCGGGAAAGAGACTCAAGACCAGTGTGACTTTCAGCTCTTTATTCTTTATTTAGATCTGTGCTAGACCTCAGAGCCACAGCAACCCTTCTTATAGGGATTGCTTGCGGCTCGCAGCCAGTGACAGCTCTTTGAATCTCCCGTGATCGGCCGGGCCAATTGCGGGTGATTCTTAGTGAGCCAATCCCAGCAGATTATTTGAACCAATCACTGTGCAGCATCTCTGGGCCAATCAGAAGAGGGTATTCCAAGTATGTTAATATGGAACACCCCTCCCCTCTTGGTTCAGTCCAACCTATGTAACGTAGTCCCGTAAGTAGGCGGGGCTCTTAGTGTGTCTATTTGACCTGCGCAGCTCAGTTGTGTCATTGCCTTCGGCTGGTTCGGACGGGATCGTTGTTTCTCCTATCCTTCTCGATGGAACCTCCTGGAAGGGTGAGCCAGGCCTATTGCTGTCGCTCCCACCCGGTCTACCCGGGTTGGTCGAGTCGGCGGCTCCGCTGCTCCCACCTGGTCTTTCTGGGCTGGTTGAGTTGGCTTGGCTATTTCTTCCAGGAGAGACTTCATGTTGGTAATCTGCTGCCAGTTCCCTTCTGCTGAAGTCGTCTGCCGGTAAGTAGTGTTGGTTTATTTTGGGGCCTGTTGGTGTTGGTTGGGGGTGTTCGGTTTGTTGTTGTGTTCTCGGAGGGTTTTCCCCTCCCTTTTGGTTAATGTTTGGAGACTCTCCCCTCTCCTGTCTGGTCTCTTTATTATCATTTATTTGGTGTGGTTTTTGTGTGGGTGGTTTATCTATGTTCCCTATGTTGTCGGTGTTATACCTGGTTGTTCTTGACCTTAGTTGGTCTATGTGCCTTTTCCAGCTTCTTCCATCTTCCGTCTCCAGCCGGTATGACCGGGGCCCCGTTACTTGTGTTATTTTTGCTGGTATCCAGAGTGGGTCCCCTGTAAAGTTTTTTGCGTATACTAAATCTCCTGGTGTAAATGTGTGGTATTTACTGGAAGAGTCCGGTGGTTTATTGGGGTTGTATGTTGGGTGCAATCTGTCTAATTGTGATCGTAGCTTCCTGCCCATCAGGAGTTCTGCTGGGCTTTTGTTTGTTGCTGAGCTGGGTGTTATGTGTTGTATCGTCAGCATTTTATTTATTTTATCCTGTATGTCCCTGTGTCCATTTTTTCTAGTGCGTCTTTAGTGTACCAAACCATGCGTTCCACCCGTCTGTTTGCCGGCGGGTGAGAGAGAGCTGTTAAGCGGGCGGTGTATGCCTAGTGAGTGGGTGCTGTATGCCTAATTCAGTGAGGAATTTTTCCAATGACAATGCCGTGAATTGTGGCCCATTGTCTGAAACTAGTAAGTCCGGTAATCCATGGGTTGCAAATAGTTTTGTTAGTTTTTTTATGACAGCCTCTGTTGTAGTGGATTGCATGATGCTAACCTCCAGCCAACTGGAGTAAGCATCAACAGTTATTAAAAATATATGTCCCTTTGTAGGTCCCGCAAAATCTATATGGACCCTTGACCAGGGACCCCTAGGTATCTCCCACTCGAGGGTAGGTGCGGGAGGAGGGTTTGGTCTGGATTTCTGGCATTTTCCGCATGTTCCCACCCATGCCTCAATGTCTTTGTCCATTCCTGGCCACCAGACATAACTCCTGGCCAGGGATTTCATTTTGACGATACCTGGGTGCCCTTCATGTAGCATGCCCAGTACCTTTGTATTTTTTCAGGAATGACCACTCTGTTCCCCCACAGTATGTATCCCTTTAAAATTGACAGTTTGGTTTGTTGGTTTCGGAACGGTTTGAACGCCTCGCCGCCCTCGGTTTCCAGCCACCCTTTTCCTACCCAATTTAAAACTCGCGCTAGTTGTCTGTCCTTTGCAATCTCTTTTGCAAAGTCCGCCGCAGTCACAGGTAAGTTGGGTAATGTCTCTATTTGTAGTACGGAGGTGGTGGGTGCCGGGTCATCATCCAGGTCAGGTAGGGGGGAGCGGTTGAGGGCGTCAGCGTGCAATATGCTTTTCCCTGGCTGGTGGATTAATTGGTAGTTGTATGTGGCAAGGAACTCAGACCACCTTGTCATCCGTGGTGACAATATGTTTGGGGTGGCCTTGTTCCCTGCTAGTATTCCCAGGAGTGGCTTGTGATCGGTGATGAAGAAGAACGTTCTACCATACAGGTATTCATGGAAACTTTTTACTCCGGTGATTGCTGCTAGTGCCTCCCTGTCCAGCTGGCTGTAGTTCCGCTCTGCCCTGGACAATGTCTTTGAGTAGAACGCGATTGGCGCTTCTCTCCCATCCGGTAGTGTGTGGCTTAGGATGGCTCCGACGCTGAATGGTGATGTGTCGCAGGTCATGGTCAATGGTAGGGTTTCGTTGTATTGTATGAGAACCGATTCGGATGTCAGCAGGCCTTTTATTCTTTGGAACACCTGTTCTTCCTGCTTGCCCCAGGACCAGGTGGCTGCCTTGTCTAACAGTCTACGTAGAGGCTTTGATTTGTCTCTTTGGCAGAAATTCATTTTGATCAGCATGGATAAAGTTATTTAAATATCTTTTCAGTCTTTCTGCCAAGATTGAAGTCAAGATTTTGTAATCTGAATTTAGTAGGGATATAGGTCTATAATTTTTAACTTGCTGCAGGTCTGTATCCTCCTTCAGTATAAATGTAATATATGCTTCTGACCATGTTTTGAGTATTCTCTTCTTTGACATAACTTTGTTCATGACTTCTAATAGGTGAAGATTCAATGTTTCCTGAAAAGTCTTATAAAATTCTGCTGGCAATCCATCTGGACCAGGTGCTTTTCCAACATTCTGTTTTTTTAAAGCTTCTGTTAATTCCATCATCATTATGTTCCCTTCTAGCATTGTTTCAATATCTTTGGGTATCTGGGGTAAATTCGCTTTCTGTAAATATTGCTTAACTTTTTCTTCTTGAATATTCTCTTGATAATACAATTTTCCATAGTAATCTTGTATATTTTTTTTTCTTTTCTTCATTTCCATAGCAAACCTGTCCTTCTTATTTATTAATTGACTAATCCTTCTTGATTCTCTTTCTTTTCTCAACTTATAGGCTAACCATCTGTCTGGTTTGTTTGCATCTTCAATGTAATTCTGTTTAGCATTTTTAATTTTCTGTGCTAATTCCTCTTTTTCCATTAGTCCCATTTTATGTTTAGTTATATCCATTTTAATTTTAATGTCGTTTTTTTTTTTGCGGGGACTTCTGTAATTCTTTTGCCAGTCTTTTATAGTCATCTTCCAATGTTTTGAAAGTCTTTTTCTGTTTTCTGTTTCTTTTCCTTGTATAGTCTATTATCAAGCCTCTTGTGTAGGCCTTCATCATGTCCCAGAGATTCTGTAAAGATGTATCCTCTTTTCTATTTTGTTTAAAAAAAAAACCAATTCTTTCTCTATTTTCTGTTTGAAGTCTTTTTCCTTTAATATCATATTATTTAAAGTCCATCTTTTGTCCTTTCCAAATGACTGTCATTGGGTTGTGGTCTGCCCAAGTGCTTGTTTCTATTTCAGTTTCTTGTATGTTAGCAAGTAATTCTGCTGACATCCATATCATATCTATTCTAGACCATGATGCATGTCTGTTTGAGTAAAAAGTATATTGCTTGTTTTCCACATTTTTCTCTCTCCATGCATCTTTTAAGTTTGCTTCTTCTATCATTTGAAATAAAGATTTTGGTAGTATATTTCTAGTTTTCTTTGTTGGGGCTTTTCCTGGATCGACCAGGGATTTTGCAATGTCCCTGGAATCAGCAGGATGTGCCCTTATCAATCACCATCTCTATGGGACGGTTTAGGTCTGGTGGGACCATCCAAAAGCGGAGATATTGACAGCGATCTTGGAGGATCGAGATCGTGTGTCGTACTGCCGTGATGCCAGCAAATGTTTTGTATGCTCTAGTTAGTAGTGTGATATTACCAGAGAAAAAGCTATGTAGGATTAGGTTAACAACTCTTAATGCCTTTTTGGCTATGTAGTTACAGTGGGCTCTAGCACTTAGATCATTAGAGATGAGCATTCCAAGGTCCTTGACGGAGTTTGGATCATCAACAAGGTGTTGATTATTCAGCTTGTATTTTATTTTTTTGATTATTATTTTTTTGCCAATATGTAAGACAGAACATTTATTTGTTGAGATTTGAAGTTGCCATTTGTTTGACCATTCTGATACATAGTTGAGGTCTTTTTGAAGGGTAGCAGTATTGTTGGTGGTGTTGAATAGCTTTACATCATCAGCAAGGAGAACGCAGTTTGTTTATTTATGCAATTGTCATGGCTCTTTGGTGGTTCAGGGTTTTTTTTTTTGAATGAGGGAGATGTGGGTTTTAATTTAGTACTTTTGGGTAGGGCTCATAAAAATCCTGCCTTCAATTCTGGACATCTGCAGCCAATCCAAATTGGCCATACTAGTAACAGAATAACAGAGTTGAAAGGGATCTAGGAGGATTTCTAGCCCAGCCCCCTGTTCAAGAAAGAGACCTTATACCATTTCAGATAAATAGTTGTCCCATCTCTTCTAAAATCCTTCAGTGATGGAGCATCGCAACTTCTGAAGGCAAGCCCTTCTGTCAGAAAATTTCTCCTTAGTTCTAGGTTGTCCAAGGGTGCTTTTTCAAAAGTCAACTGGACTTTGTCTTTTATTGAAGAAATTCTGCTTCTCATTGAAGAAACTTCTTCAGCTCTTGGATGAGAAGTGGAAAGTCTTCAAAGAAGAAAAAGAAGTCCAGTTGCTTTTTGAAAAGGTTGCACCTTGAGGCAACCATGACCTGGATGACTGAGAATCTCCAGAGATTTAGTTCTAGGTGGGTTCTCTTCTTGATTTGTTTCCATCCGTTGCTTCTGGTTCTGCCTTCAGTTACTTTGGATAATAAGTTGTCCCTCTCTTCCTGATGACAACCCTTTAGATATTGGAACACTGCCATCATATCACTCCTGGCCCTTCTCTTCATTAGAGTAGACATATCCAATTCCTGCAATCATTCTTCATTTGCTTTAGCTTCCAGTCCCCTAATCATCTTTGTTGCTCTTCTCTACATGCTTTAGAATCTCGACATCTTTTTTTATATTGTGGCAATGAAAACTGGACACAATATTCCAAGTATGGTCTTATCAAATGTGGTTAGAAGCACAAATGTTCTGCTTCTTTATATAAGAGCTTCTTTCTATCTATCTTCTGGTTAAGGGCTATTGCTTTGCATGCAAGTTCAATCCTTGCTGTTACTAGGCAAAATTGGGAAAGCCACCAGTCTGAGTCCTCCAGCCCATGTTGGTAATACAAAGCTAGAAGGACCAATCATCTGAATTATTAGACAGTAGCTTCAATTTTTTCCATTTCCAAACTGCTTGATCTGGAGAGTCACTGCTACTCCATGTATAAATCAGCTAGCTCTATACCCATGCTTCGCTACGAAACTATGTGATCAGGCTTAGCTTTGGGGAGGAAAATAAGGGAAAAAATTGTGCCTCTGCCTACCAGCATCCATTGGTATTCATCTGGCTAGTGTCCTGTCAGTGTGTGAGAGAGTTGAGAGCTGTTTGGATACTGAAACAGTATTTGCTGTGTGAGCAAGAAGGAAACAACAAGGAGCATAGGCGTGGCTTAACTCAACTGTTCTGTACTAAAGCCAGTTGCTGCTGTGAAACTAAAACTGAAACTGAAACTCCTCTCCTCTGCTTGTGTTTTGCATTTGGAACAGATTTCTTTTCAGGTGGGGAGGGGGAGTAGAACTCCTTAGCATCAGAGCATGTTAATAATAATATACAAAATTCTAATGCCCTGGTGGTCATTTTAAAAAATCCTTTCTTAGTGAGCACCTAGAAGCCAAGAGGAACATACATGCCAAATTTCAAGTTTGTAGGCTTAATGGTTCTGGAGGTTTTGTGATGATGCATGAGTGATTTTTTGCTTTTATATGTACAAATTATCTGAAATAGTAGCCAGTAGATCCATATGCTCCAATAGCTCAGTAGTTCTAGAATTGGTCAGTAGTTGCATTGAGATCACATGGGAATCTTATATGTAATGCCTTCTATGGAGGAAGTGCACTGAAAAGAATCTGATGGCTTAGATCTTTGAGGTAAACTGAGAATACCAGCCATTCACACAGTAGAGGAATTTACCTCAAAATTCTGAATATAAGCTTCCTTGTGTTTTAATTTGGCATGGTGTCATAACCGAAGTAAGGAATTTAGATTGTTTATTCTGGAAATTTGCATGGTTGTTTGGTTGGCCAACTGAAATCATGAACTTCTATTTTTATCTACAGATCCCTCTTTTAAATAATGATAAAACAAGAATTATTAATTGTAAAATCAACTTTACTCATTTTAATTATCAGGATCTATAGAAGAGTGTTATATATTTTAAACAAGCAAAAGGCATACTGTTGTAACTTTCAGACTTCATTACTCTCTCTCTTCTTTGTAGGGTAGCCCTTGAAAATTATTCAGCCTCTTTCTATTCAATATCCAAGACACAAACAAACAAAACAGACAAAAGATAAGGCGGCAATAACAATGGCGATGAGAATTGTTTAATTTTTAAACAAACATATTAAAAGATCATAACATGTATTCCAAATCTCTTTTAGCAAAGGGAATAAAAAAAGAATAAAGTATATTTTATGCAACATGAAATTATTGATTGACTCAAATTATATATTGCATCCACATAAAAAGACTTATGATAACTTACATTACACTATTATTATTAGCCGTGTATTGTGTGGTACATTAGGCTTGCAACTGGTGGTTTGATTTATGAAGTAATCATTTTAATTTGCCAGTGCTGAAGGGGAAAAATGTGTCCAGGTTGTGCAGGTATCAGGTATTTGTTTCAAGAATGCATTGATCAATGAATGCAATTATTTATAGGTTGTCCTTGACAAACGCCTTGATTAACACTACAACTGAGCGAAAATTTCTGTTGCTAAGTGAAACATCTCTTAAGTGAGGTTTGCCCCATTTTAGGTCCTCTCTTACTACAGTGGTTAAGTGAATCCCTGCAGTTGTTAAATGAGCAACCCGGTTGTTAAGTGAATCTGGCTTCCCCATCAACGTTGCTTGTCAGAAAGTCTCAAAAGGGGATCACATAACCGCAAGTTATTGCAACCATGATAAATATGAATCAGCTGCCAAGCATCTGAATTTTGGTCATGTAACCATAGGGATATTGCAATGGTCATAAATGTGGGAAATCGTTTCAAGTCATTTTTTCATTGGTGTTGTAACTTCAAATGGTCACTAAATGAACTGTTGTAAGTCAAAGTCTACCTGTACTGTCAAGACCTTTCCATGGGTACTACTTTCTACTGCTTCCTTGCAGTAGAAACACACACATCAGAGAAGCATCAGTCTCAAAACTCAGATTTCAGTTAGATTTCAGTTCTCTCTCATCATCAAGAAGTAAAATCCAGAAAACCTTTGGATCAAAAGCCCCTTTGAAACCTTTCAATAAATGTACTGAGTGTGGGAAGTCTAGGAG
Organism: Pseudonaja textilis; assembly: GCF_900518735.1. The sequence goes on from NW_020769351.1 coordinate 8,806,024, forward strand.
AGGCTTATGGGTATAAAATGGAATGGGTGGATTATGTCAAGACTCCAAGGAAGAAGTCAAGAATGTCATATTCTGATTCCATAATAAGTTTGTCCTTGACTTATAACAATAAGTTTAACCATGTTACATAGGACATCGGGCAGCTAGATCCAGGTCTTCCCACAAGTAGCCTGATTCTAGGCAGACTAGTAAACAGGAATCTCACTAACAGTTTCATTGCAACACAGAGCATCATTAATTTTAGTCAAAGATGTCTTGCAATCTAGCACAGGTAGTTACAAATTAATTGTTGGCAACAAGCTTCAGCAGCAGCTGTGTGAATTTTTGTTGCCTTAATATTTTGTTAAGAAATTATCAAAACTGGCAATTTTCTTTAGAAGCAGGAAGCAAAGATCGGGAGAGATATCATAACCTATTAGAAAAATGTCATGTCTCCTGGGTCAGTGACTTAGCAGGATTTGACAATTCAGTGTTGAATAAACTATGAGGTGTCCACTTATACTTCTAACTAATCTTATACGCAGTTAATTAGATGGTATCTCTAAGGATGACTTTTTTTCATATTTTTTCATCTTTTATTGAATAGCAATTTCAGAACCTAAGAAAAACAGCTAGGACCTTTTAAGCCCCAACATTCCACAAAATTGGAAATGCTACAACAACAGACCATCTTAAGGCAAGAGCAACAGTCCCCTGCTGAGCTTATTAGTTTATTGAGGAAAACTTTTAGGATGCTGTCTAAGGTGCTGAAGATTCATGGAATTGTGTAGTCCTTGCTGCTCTTCAAGTTTGGTTGGTTGCTTGCAGATATTTCACTACTCAACTAGATAACATCATGATGAGTAATGTTACCTAGTTGGATAATGAAATGTTTGCAAGAAAACAGCCATGCTCAGAGAGCACAAAATGGCTGTAGAGTTCAACCCCAAACTACAAATATTCCCTTTATTGTTTCCTTGAGTTGTTGAGAACCAGGTCTTCCTTGATTCTGAATCACTACACTAGTTAAGGTGCTGAACTAGAATTAGGACAGCAAAGATTGCAATAACTCCTATAACTTCCAGTGTTCTTAAAGCAAATGCTATTGTGCTTGGATAGATAAAATACTCTATTTCAGCAATCACAGATGCAATGAAGAACAGGGAATAAAAATCTGGTTATTTATATATGTTTATATATAGTCAGTCAGTCTTAACTCCTGAAGATTTCCTGGACAAGTGCTTGCAGTTTTCTTGGCAAGGTTTTTCAGAAGTGATTTGCCATTGCCTTCTTCCTAGGGCTGAGAGAGAGTAACTGTCTGAAGGTCATCCAGCTTACTTCATACCTAAGTCAAGGATTAGAACTCATGGTTTCTATCCTGATGCCTTAATTACCATGTTAAGCTATCTCTCTCATCCATGCATGACCCATGTTTAAATCCTGAATTTCTTTATCCTGCTTTTTTTTTTTTTTGGTAATGAGTAGCTTTGAGTCTGTTTCTCATATTGACAAGCTGTCATCTGATGAAGATTTACTAAATTGTATTGTTTAGTTTGTTTCCTAGCTTGCTAGCTCCATCACAAAAGAAACCTGTGTTCAAGTCCACCTACAGCCCCAAAACTTTCCTTTCGTGACTGTGACCTCTGTTTGAGACCGACTTCCATCACAAGTTTGCTATTGTGTGGTAAAATAAAAAGGGTCTATAGAGACTCTTAGTCATCCAGGTCACGGTTGTCCCAAAGGTGCTTTTTCAAGAAGGCAACTAGACTTCCTTGTTTTTTCTTTGAAAGCATTTCGCTTCTCATCCAAGAAGTTTCTTCAGCTCTGACTGAATATTGGGGAATGGAAGGATTTATATTCCTTGAGGACACAGACAAATCTCCAAGTGGCCTCAATGACTCTTTAAAAGAATGCAAATGACAAACTCTTTGCAAGGAATATAAATCCTTCCATTCCCCACCATCCAATCAGAGCTGAAGAAACTTCCTGGATGAGAAGCAAAATGTCTTCAAAGAAAAATCAAAGTCCAGTTGCCTCTTGAAAAAGCACCTTTGGGATAAAAAAAGAAATATGTTATTTATGTACTGTAGAAGATGGTTTTGATGGAAATGTGCAAGAATAATCACCTAGGCAAAAGGGGCTGAAGTATTGTTTAAAGTCTAGAACATTCAGAAATGGCTCAAGCAGATGCTTCCTTGATTTGATGGAATATTTGAAGGAAGTACAGGTAGTCCTTGATTTATGACTGCAACTGAGCCCAAATTTCTGTTGCTAGGTGAAACTTTTGTTAAGTGAGTTTTGCCCCATTTTACAAACTTTCTTGCTGCAATAGTTAGGGAATGATAGCAGTTGTTAAGTTTGTAACATGGTTGTTAAGTGAATCTGGCTTCCCCATTGACTTTGCTTGACAGAAGGTCGCAAACAGGGATCACATGACGCCCGGACTCTGCAACCATCATAAATATGAGGCAGTTGCCAAGTGTCTGAATTTTGATCACATGACCATGGGATGCTGCAACAGTTGAATGAAAAATGGTCATGTGACTTTTTTCAGTGCAGTTGTAACTTTGGTCACTAAATGAATTGTAAGTTGAGGACTTATCTGGACAGCCAGACAGGACTTGCAACATTTTGTTATCTTGGTCAATCTCAGTAAAGAGATTTTTTAAAGCCTTCCTTCCTTTTAGTCTTGTGTGGTTGATTTTGGGGTCTGGTCTACCTAGCAGCACAGACAAAACTTCAGCTCCTGAGAAAAGGCAGGGTATAAACCTAAAAATATTTAAAAACAATACTAGTATAATAATAGTGTAACAATATCTTTCTCACAGAAGCAGAAGTGACAGAATATTACAAATAGTACAAACTATGGAGAAATACATAATGTGAAACACATAATCAGAAAAATGAAATTTATTTATGGAAGTTTGTAAAAAAAAAGGTTTCTCAAGATGACAAAAAGTAAATCAGAATATTAAAAGAAAGTAATTTGAAGTTTTATGAATGCCTAGGAAAAGAACTTACATGCATGATATTAAAGGGAAAAAAACAGAATAAAGTCTAATCTGTTCGTCTAATCTGATGGTGTCTGGAATCCCTTAAAAAGAAATTAAGGCAACAATCATGCAGCTCAAGAGCAAACACATACCATCCTGGCCGAAACTGATCTTATTTCTGACAATGCCAAATGATGGTTTTGTAAAAGTTAAGGATGAAATTGTATATCATCTCATTAGTCACTATAGTAAAATCATTCACACAGAGTATAAACAATAACCTGATAGAGTTGCCAAAGCTGCCCATTGGAATTTATGTAGAAAATCTGGCATTACTGTTTGCAAAACAGCCTTGGGACCATGTGTGCAAGGGTTTTGCAAAATGAGATTAAAATTCAGCCCAATAGCCACTTGAATATGATAGGTAGGTAGGTAGGTAGGTAGGTAGGTAGGTAGGTAGGTAAGTAGATAGAAAGATGATAGAGATGGATGGATGGGTGGATGGATGGATGGATGGATGGACGGATGTGTGGGTAAATAGATGATAGAGATGGAAAGATGGAAAGATGGGTGGGTGGGTGGGTGGGTAGATGGATAGGTGGGTAGATGGAAAGATGATAGAAGGATGATAAATAGAAATGATAGATAGACAGACAGAAAGACAGACAGATGGGACAGATGGGACAGATGGGATAGACAGGCTTTCATGCAACATCCCATGCCACTTCTGCAAAAACACACACACAGACACACAAACAGGGCAGGACTGGAGGGAAAGGGAACAAAGACAGAGACCAGCTAGAGCTCAAATATAATACAAATAAGCCTACAATTTACTATTTAACCACTATCATTTCAAAACAGATTAGTTAAAGAGATTTCCCAGCAGCTACAGCCTGTTCCTCAGAAGAGATAATAATCTTAATTGAAATCAGAAAAACCTTCAAGTATCTTTGTTCATCCTGTAATAGCCCCGTGTTTAGAAATCTCAGTAGGTTTAATAATTGGGAGCCGTGTCCCATCATTTCCCCCCTGCCTTGTTTAGAAGAGATAGGACCTCAGAGTGAAGACAGGAACTCTCTGCTCTACACTGGCTATGAGAAAAAGCCACAGAGCTGGTCATCTTTGGGGTACCATTGCTTGCTTCTTGGGCAGACAGGCAAATGAGGGTGGGAGGGAATGATTCCTATTCTGAAATGGAAGAAATGATCAAAAGAAAAGTATTCCTCTTTTCCTGCCTGATGGGATTGAAGCTATTTAACATTCTGCCACTCCGCAGGGGTGGCGATGGGAGAGCATAAAAGAGACAGCTCTGCTGCATTTCAGTTCACACCATCCTTTGCAGAAACAATTATAAAATGCAATTCACACGAATATATATTTTAATGGGACAAGTCTATCTGTGGCTTCCTTCTTATTCTTTTATCAAGCATCTGTTTTATGTTGGGGTTTTTTTGTTTTGCCTTTTGCATTTGTCAAACATCATCCTGTTTGGTCTAGCGGTTGAGGCACCAGGCGAGAAACCAGGAAGATTGTGCGTTCAAGTCTCGTCTTAGTCATGAAAAATGAGTTGGGTGACTTTGAGCCAGTTCCTCTCTCTCTCTCAGCCCAAATCACATCCCAAGGTTGTTGTTGTGTGGAAAATAGAAGGAGGAAAGGGGTATTAAACATGTTTGCCACCTTGAGTTATTTAAAAAATAATATTAGTAGAATTTTTTTAAAAAAATCTGTTTAAGGGGAAAGCCACCTCGTTCTCCTCCACTTAATGCAGATTTTTTCATTGAAGGTGTCAAGTGTATGATGTGGAACATGACTCAATGGAGAGTTCCATCTCATTCAAATATATTGAGTGGTGAACTTCCAAGTTAATAACTATCTCATTCTCAGTGGTAGTATTCAATTTTTTTTTACTACCAGTTCTGTGGGCATAGCTTGGTGTAGCTTGGTGGGTGTGGCGTGGCTTGGTGGGCATGACTTGGTTGATGTGGCAGGGGAAGGATATACTGCAAAATCCCATTCCCTCCCCACCCCGCTAACCTGATTTCCAGCTCCCTTCTCCTGTGCAGGGCAACAAAAGAAGACCCAGCCGATCAGCTGGGACTCCGGAGGCAGCGAATAGATGGGGGTGGGGCCAACCAGAGGTGGTATTTACCGGTTCTTCAAACTACTCAAAATTTCTGCTAGTGGTTCTCTGGAACCTGTCAGAACTGGCTGAATACCACCTCCGATTCAGATGTTGGTTGATTCCCATATTGCACTTAGGCAAGTAAAAAATCTTAGATTTCAGCTGGTGGCAACCCTCCCAGGAAACTAGGCAGGCAACATACTAGAGAAGAGATGGGGAACCATTGCCCTTTTATGACTTGTGGACTTCCACTCCCAGAATTCCTGAGCCAGCCAATTCTGGGAGTTGAATTTTGCAAGTCATAAAAGAGGCCATGGTTCCCCATCCCTGCACTAAAGGAATATGTTTTACTTCATCGTAAGGCTACATTAGAGGGACACGGTGGGTCAGTGGCTAAGACACTGAGCTCATCGATCAGAAAGGTGAGCAATTGGGCAGTATGAATCCCTAGCATTGCATAACAGAGTGAGTTCATGTTACTTGTCCCAGCTTCTGCCAACCTAGCAGTTTGAAAGCATGTAAAAAATGCAAGTAGAAAAATAGGGACCACTTTGTTGGGAAGATAACAGTGATCCTTCACCATTTAGTCATCCCGGCCACATGACCACGGAGACTTTTTTGGATAGCACTGGTTCTCTGACTTTGTAATGGAGATGAGCACCACCTCCTAGAGCTGGAAACAACTAGCGCATATGTGCAAGGGGAACCTTTACTTTTTTTTACCTTTAAGGCTACATTAACAGAATATTGCAAGTTTGATGGCACAAACTTCCAGCCGCCAATTGCTTGATCCATTATGGTGAGTCCTTCCTAAGTTTCTCTGCCAGTTAAACCACTGAGGGCTCCTTTTTTCTTTTTCTCTGATTGTTTCCTATAGATAGCATCTTTTCATTTTCCAAGGTCATTCCATACATTCACATTCCATTATATTTGGTCAATCCTGATCACAGGTCTGTTTACAACTGTTCACAGTTGACATCCTGCATAGCCAGTGAATTGAGGAAAGAAATTAGTTGGACTGCTATGAGATTTTTATTGTCACTGATGAAATAAAGTGTACAAGAAAGTGAAAATGACTCTTCCCACAGGCTGCACCTGCTAACTTTCTTTGTAGTATTTAGGAAGGATATAAGAAGGTGGTCAGATTATTCTTTGGGAAATCCTGGAAAGCTACTTTGATTCACACAATGGATGATGGAATGAACAGAGATGGCTAAATTGATCGTTTTAATTAAATAAAAAAATACAAGTAACTTTGTTTTTGCTTGGAAACCACTTCTGAACTTTGTGTTTGAGGTGAATAAATGAGACTTTTACTTTTTGCTGATTAAATAGGTTTCATGTTATAGAAATGGCTAGTACATATTACTATGTAAAAGTAAAAAGTTGAGGTTGTATACTATTGCCTTGTTCTTCTGCACTGAAAAAGAGTCAGAAGTCAATGCTTTCCTTCTTTCCCTTTTATGCTAACCTTTTCCTTTCCTTTTTCTCCTCTACTTTTCCATTGTTTATATATTGATAAATGAGTAAGATTTGTAACACAAAAAAGATCACTGATTAGGAAATCCATGATTGTTGAGTAACCAGGATATATGTGTACACTCTCTCACTGCTTCAGATCTCTTTATCTGAAATATGATTGGTATAGTAGAGTAGAATGGGATGGGATGGGATGGGATGAATAAGATCTTGGAGGTCTTCTAATCCAGCCCTGTCCTCAAGCAGGATAGCCTATACCGTATGAGTAGAGTCGACTCGACTTGACTCAACTTGACTCAACTAGAATTCTTTATTGGCCAAATGTAACTCATAAGGAATTTGTCTCTGATGCATAAGCTCACAGTGTACATATAAATAGCAAATAATAGATCATAGGTCTCAATCATAGTTACAATCATTAATCATATGTGTGTTTAATAAAAACAAAACTGTTACACCAAGTATACCAGATGTTGTTGAACATCATCAACCTAGAATGCCAACAACTCTGCTAGCTGTCGTTAATGAAGAGAAATTCTCAAAATAATCTGGGAACCCAAAGACTTCAAATTCTGTTTCTATAAGGCTGTTGTACCTAGCTCATGCATGGCCAGTACAATCCGGCCTTTGGGAGCCTTCATGGTTGAAAACAGCCGAGAAGCAGATTTCAGCTAAATGCTTACTCCGTATAATCTGTAGTTCTGTTCCCCCAACTCACTTAATTATTAAGTGATCATTAAGCATGGAACTAGTAAACTGCAGGAACAACAGAAAATGGCTAATTGAGGGTTAGATTTAGCTCCTAACTGAAGCAATCAAATGCAGGTTTAAATTGATTCAATCCAGAAAACTAAGGCAAATCACTTCTTTAGCATCATTTGCCTTTCTAGACCTCCAAGGAAAAGAGCTGGTGAGAAAGAGTGGTTTTCTTTTCTTTTTCTTTTTCTTTTTAAAGCAAGACTCTGACTTAACTCTCTGTCAAACGCTGGCAGAGCACAACTCAACTGTTTTGTTCGGAGTTCTGAGATGGATGACTGTATATGTTCAAATAAACAAACACATTTTTAAAAAGTTTTTTTTTTAGTGACTAGGAAGGCCAAATAAGACTGATTGCTAATGTCCTGGGATGATATAATGGAGACTTATGGAATAGCGGGCACTTTCCAGAAAGAGCAGAGAACCTGAGATTCTTAAAACAGCTACTTTTGCTGCAGTTAGTTAGAGTGATTGGGCTCTGTCAGAGAACATTGACTGAGTTTCTAATATTTTACCGGTTTGAAGCTTTATGCATTCAGTCATTTTTGTGGCACTGATTTAACATTGTTATTTTTCTCTCCTAATAAGCTCTTAATCCCTCATCGTTTCCTGGAAGCAGATGTCCATGTCTCAACATATGTCCATGTCTCAAGAATAGCAGCATCTCTTGAATTTGACTGACGTTGAGTAGTGCATAATTTGCTTGAGTTGATATACTTAGCAAGATATGCCCCTAAATGGGGGAGGGGAGAAGCAGTATTAAAAATGGGGATATTGAAAAACTGGTCAGACCCTCCATTTAGAAGGGGGCACTTGCTTTCTGTCTCCCCCCCTCCCCCCAAAAAACAAGGGTCCTCTTTCGTACTTATGATTTTGTCCACTAGATGTCAGTGATGGTGAACATTCTGCAGCTCGGCTGATATTCTGATTTTGTCTCTTTCCTTCACAAGTTGGATTTTGTGTGTAAATTCAATGCTGGATTTTTCCCCCCCATTTTTAATATTTTTTCCTCACAATTTTTTCTTGCTATCTTCAGCAGTATCTCTGAAAACAGATCATTCAAAATTAAGATCACCCTTCCCCTCCCCCCTCCCGCCCCCCCCCCCCCCCCCCCCCCTCGCCTTAGTCTTGGACTGTCTTTATTTTGCAAGTTCATGAAAAATAAAATTTAAATGTAATTCTGTTTTTATTAGGATATTTTATCTCAAAGTGCTGCGTTCAGTTCTTTCCCACTCTCCTTGGAACAATCAGTTTGATACGTCTCTATTTAATTCCAATGACAGGTCCAGTGGTGTGAAACCAGAGGTAAAGCTGAACTTTAAGAACAACACTTTTATTTATTTATTTTTTTGATCAGCAGAATAATATTGCAAGAGAAGTTTTGTTTTTATTATTTTATTTTAATTGTCTCTTTGGCTGAATATGATGCAATGCTGTATCTTGTAAGTGGTTATAATGCAAAGCAGAGTGATGGAAAAACAGAAAAGGAAGCGTCTGTATTTTACAAAAAAAAAAAAGATGGAATTCAGCATTATAAGAGAAACATGGTCACTGTTTACAAATTGAGAAGGAAGATGGGTTGGATAGAAGCAGTGTCGGCTGATACAGGTGAAACTTTCAGCAGTTTTCTTGGCAATAATTTTGGATTAGAGGGTGACGTGATAGCAGTCTTCAAATATTTGACGGGTTGTCACAGAAAACAGGGGGTTGTAGTATTCTCCAATGCAACTGAGGGCAGGACAAAAAACAACAGCTGAACAAAGAGAGATCCAATCTAGAATTAAGGAGAAATTTCCTGACACTGAGAACAATTAACCAGCGGAACAGCTTTGCCTCCAGAAATTGTGGGTGCTCCATCACTGGAGGCTTTTAAGAAGAGATTGGACAACCACTTGTCTGAGTTCATATAGGTTCTCCTGCTTGAGCAGGGGGCTGGACTAGAAGACCTCCAAGGTCCCTTCCAGCTCTGGTTTTCTGTTATTTAAATCAATACTTTTTGCTCCGGTCAATAGAATTATCCTTTTTTGTGGGGAATGAGGGAGTGACACTTTTATTATGCAATAGTGCATTCTTGCTTCTTTCTTCTATTCTGCCAGTTTACCAAAGATTCCTGCCAGCTCCAAGCATTTCTAGCCTGACAGCTCCATTCCTTCAACGAGTCATATGGAGCCAGTTGATGTTCCTGATTTGAGTTTTCATCAAGTCTTAATCTTTTGGCTGAACTCACTTTGTTCAGGGTGAATATACAAAAGGACAAGCAAATTGCAGGCAGCCAGTAGTCAGCAGAAGTAACCTGCAGTACTGCACTCTTAACTATTTCGCCACTGTGGCTCATAACTTGGTGTTAGAAGTTAAAACAGGAAGAGATGACACTAATACTTCATATACATTCACATGAACTGTAAGATTTTGAGATCAAAGAGCAGAAAAGCATTCCATAATTTTTTTAAAAAACACCACAAATGTTTAATTTGGAATTTTCCTTTTTTTTTCTCCAGAGGAACACATGGATCTCTTGGATCTTATACTGGGTTGAAGAATTTTGTTTGGCATCATGTGATTGAATGCTAAATAAAGATTTGTACCATTGCAGCCTACATGCTTTAAATTAATTTTGCACAAGTAATATGCAATGTATATAGAGACACAAATTGTCTTGCTTTGGCTAATCTATAGATTCAATTATATTTTCCAAAGATACCCCTGATGTCCTCAAACATGTATATATAACTCAGGGAAGTATTATTAGAATCCATTATTTTAAGCACCGTATGCTAGAGGGCCTTTATGAGTGTACTAAGTAGAACCATCAATAATTGAAAGTAAATGACACTTGTTAAAATAAATGAAGAACAAAGTGCATTTTGTAGTTCAGTATCTGGGTTTGTGATAATTGTATTTGATTGCTTCCTTACTACAGAAGGGAAATGCTGATGGAGTTAGTCTTCTAGAAAAACTGATGGGGTAGGTTGGATTTTCATGTCTCTTGCAAAAATTCCATACTGTTAGGAAGTTGATTTAAAAAAAAACATTGCAAAACCAGTACTAAATTTGTCCATCCATCCATCCATCAATCCATCACTGGTTTACAAAAAAATACTGTTCTTATTCTCAAATACAGAACCTCACAAATTGTTACCAAGTTTATTTCTTCCATAATAAGTTAATCTGAAATAGTTTCAGAAAGATGATAAACTTTTTTAGGAGGCTTCACTGACCATCAATGGCAGTATGCATAAATATGATTCAGTAAATAATTGCAATACCATTTGACCGAGCCTACAAATTATTTTTCCAAGTTGATATATTTGAATGATGTGCATTTTTAAAAAAAATGAAACATTGAGAGAACCCAGTTTTCCAATTCAGTTTGGATAGTCCAATCAGATTGAATCAACCATCTGAATGAAACTGACCATTCAGAGTTCACTGGAACCAATTTACAACTCTTAATCACTGGGCTTAACCAAGCAGAGGATGGAAAGCTGTTTGTCAAAAGTGTTTTAATTTGGATTTCTGCACTGAGCCAGGAGTTGACTTAGATGGCCTTATCAATCCATTGAAAAATTCATCAGATATCAGAGGTAAAATGATCTTAAACATTCCGTTACCATGATTAACTTAGGTCGATTGTGACATCAGAGGAAAATGGCATGCACAGCATGAAACACAAACTTTATTGATTTAGTCATTGGCCATATCAAAAACTAACACAAACAGACACAAAGAAAACAGTAAGGTATCATCTCTACAGTTAATGCCAATCTGATCTAAACATTTTGTCCCCTTTGATATGGTCTTTGAAATTAAAGAGTGTGGTTTTACTAGTGATTGAAAGGTTTGGTCCTTGCAGAAAGTAAGACAGTTTTCTATGAGCCCAAAGTCTTTTTGGTTTTTAAATAAGGTCTGAAATAAGCAGCTCTTTCTGAGGAGTACAGTTTGCAGTCAACAGACATGTGTTCAAGATCTTTAACAGCTGGTGCTGCACAAATGCACAATATTTCTTCAAATGGAACTCCATAAAACCTCCAATGTCTTCCCATGGAATCTAGTTGTTTGAAACCAGCTCTAGAAAAAGCTCCTTCTGGTATGTAGAGGCATATCACTTGTTAAATAGTTTTCTAACTGGGGGAGGTGATTTGCATTGAGACAGCTGCTTCAAAGGCTTAACAAAATGACTGATTATGTAAAAAGAGAGGGTGAATGTGGAAGAGGAAAATCTGTGAATGGGAGGGCTGAAGACAAGACAGAGCAAGAGGAGGAGGAGGTGAAGGAGGAGGAGGAGGAGGAGGTGAAGGAGGAGGAGGAGGAGGTGGAGGAGGAGGAGGAGGAGGAGGAGGAGGAGGAGGAGGAGGAGGAGGAAAGATAAATGCAGTATGACCAATAGAAGATGTATAGGATTGATCTCCTTTCCTTCACAGCCTCTGCAGCAGCAAAGAGTCTTGTCAGGCTACAGAACTTTTCCCATTCACTCAGCTAGAATGAACTTCTGAAAACTTATCAAAACATGTCAAAAAGGAATCCTTTATTGAGATGAGACAATTCATGTAGGAGTTCAAAGCAGCATCTGAGGTCCCTCAGGCATATAGGGATACATAAGTGAGTTTAGAACCCCTCCCCTTATCTCCGTGTGCATTTAGTGAAACAAAAGCCAGTATGTTAATTCCTGCCCACCCCTTTTGTAAGGAACAATCTTTTTCACAGTTTCCCAGGGCATACCCAATTTCCCCCCACCCACTTTTTAGAATGAACTTTTCCAGAGACTCCCAGGACACATCTCACTGTGGAATTTTTATGATCTTCTCATCTCCTGGCTGTGCCTCTCAGACGTGATAGTTCTGGCCATCTGGCTTTTCTCCCTCCATTGTATCATGTGTGGGTTATACAAATTCAATATAAGATTAAATATATTCAGGTTACATCAAGAAAGGATTTCTTTATCAGTCCCCCCCCCTTTTCTTCTTCCACTGAAGAAATGACAGATACATGGATCTGACAAGTCTCTAGCTTGCTTGTTTGCCTTGGATTTAGTGTGTTGCACTAATCATTGCAGTTTGGAAACATGGATTAAAGTTGTCTGGGTTGTCTGAATGCAGCTAATTGTGATTTATTTAGCAACCCATGACTTATTGTAGTGGGTCTGAAATGCCAGTGACATCACCATAGTCATTTTGTATTCCCCACCATTCCCCACCCATCCATCAATCCATCTGGCTAATTTTTTTAATATATAAAAAAACAAAACCCTAATTAACTGGAAATAACAGGAAATGATTAATCATGTTAATTAACAATAATTTTCTTTCCCAATTCTTGAAAGGTCAGATCCTCAGCTGTATGGAAAATTGTGTCTTTGTGCAATTGCATTTGATTTCCTGCGCAAAGCCTAATTAGTTAAAATTTGTGTTAAAAGAGACAGCATTATATAATGCCAATACTTCAGATAATTTTCCATCATCTTATTAACTCAGATGGTATGAGGCTTGTACATCATGGGATAGGTGAGGTTGGCTGCATTTTTTATTTATAAATAAATATTCCTCAGTCTTGGGTCCTCTTGGGAGAGTCTATGGAGATTCTCAGTCATCCAGGTCATGCTTGTCCCAAAGGTACTTTTTCAAGAGGCAACTGGGCTTTCTGGTTTTTCTTTGAAGGCATTTTGCTTCTCATCCAAGAAACTTCTTCAGCTCTGACTGGATGGTGGGGAATGGAAAGATTTATAATCCTTGCAGACATCTGGTCATTTGCATTCTTTTAGCAGGTCACCTGGAGGTGTCATCAAGGTCTCCTGAGTGGTGCAAATCAGTGGTGGGATTTAAAAAATTTTATTACCAGTTTTGTGGGTGTGGCTTGGTAGGCGTGGCTTGGCCTGGTGGGCATGGCTTAGTGGGCATGGCAGAGGGAGAATACTGTAAAATCTCCATTCTCTCCCCACTCCACTAACCTGCTTTCCAGCTCCGTTCTCCTGTGCAGGGCAACAAAAGAAGATCCAACCAGTCAGCTGGGACTCATGAGGCATGAAAAAGATGGGGGCAGGGCCATCAGAGGTGGTATTCTGAACTATTCAAAATTTTTGCTACCAGTTCTCCAGAACTGGTCAGAACCTGCTGAATACCACCTCTGGTGCAAATTGTGTGGAGCTTTCTTGGAACTGTTGAAAGGACTATGTTGTAGATTGGAGGTAGATGATGTCTTTGGGACATAGGTCTGGGAGTTTGAGGGTCCTGAACAATATCTTAGCTGTTCCTAGCATTGCACTCTTGTAGATGGAAAGCTCTCATATTGTTCCATTTTGACATTACTGATATTGTTGGAGCCACCTTCCTAACTTAGGAGTCACAGCCCTGAGTGCTCCTACCACCACCGGGACCACTTCAGCCTTTACTTTCCATATCCTCTTCAGTTCCTTATTCAGGCCCTCTCCTTCTTCTACTCCTTCCTGATGTTGCTGTCACTTGGCACTATATCTATTAACACCATTGTCTTCTGCTTCAACCATCACCAACATTCAATTTCCTCTTATCTGCAGACATAGTTACAAAGCCGTGGTGGTGCAGTGGTTAGAATGTGGTATTGCAGGCTAACTCTGCCGACTGCCAGCAGTTCGATCCTGACTGGCTCAAGGTTGTGTCAGCCCATCCATCCTTCTGAAGTCAGTAAAATAAGGATCCAAATTGTTGGGGGCCATATGCTGCCTCTGTAAATCGCTTACAGAGGGCTACAAAACACTGTGAAGCAGTATACAAGTCAAAAGTGCTATTGCTATTACTATCATTACCAGAGTTGGGTGTGATGTATTGGTAAACATGCTAAGTCATTGGTTCCTTAATCATGTTTTACAGAGTAGGCCATATGGGTTTTGGCAACCTCCTGGTCTAAACTTAAGTTTATATATTATATTATATTGTGTTTACTTCCCTTAGCAAAGTTTCCTTTAAATATGTGCTTCTCGTAATTTCGTGGACATATTCACATACTTTTCTGTAGTGATGCTACAGAAGCAAATTCCTCTTGCCTCTTTCTGGAATTTTGTTTTTCTTTTCTAATGTAGCCTAGAACTCTGTTATTTTCTGATTCTCTCCCATTCAAGTGCTAACTTGGTATGGTCCTGTTTAGCTTCGAAGCCCAGTCTAAATCATACAAATATAGCAATAGTTTCTTAAGAATAAGTTGCAGTGAAACAAGTCCAATAAATCAAGCTATTTTCTTTTTTTCCCCTCAAGTGTCCTTGGATGTATGAATTTGGATTTAAGAAACAATGAGGTAGGTTTATTAACAAACAGCAATAAATAAATATATGCTGTAAAATGAGGATTTCAGTCCAGCTCATTCAGTGGCAGTCCAGTGAGAAACCATTTAGTGGAGTAACAGAGGCAAAGATTAAAATGCTTTTTTGTTGAATATAAAGGTCAGTGAGGCAGCAAACCCCTTAAAGAAGAAGACCATGCTTTTCACATGAGAAGACAGAAGTGATGTGACATGTCTTTCAGGAGAGCTAAGGTTTGAAGGAATCACTGAAGCCAAGATGGAAAGGTAAATTGGCATGGTTAGATGGTGGATCAACCAGCATTTTCAAAACTGGGTTATTTTAAACAGGTGTAAGTCATGACAGGTAGCAGGGGTTGAACATCTCAAGCCTTGTCTTCCTTGGGATGAAGAATAAAGGAAAAATTGTCTGAGTCTTGTTATCTTTTCCCATCCAAGGATGCTATTTGGGCATGGTGCGGTTTGTAGCCCATCCTATTCCTTCAGTTGCTCTTTATCTTTCTCCTAAAAAGAAGTGGAAGGAGGACACTCATAACATACTGTAAAATGTTCGTTCTCTCTCTCTCCCTCTCCCCACTCCCTCTTTCCCCCATGTAACTATCTAATAGATAATTTTTATGCAATTGTCCTTATATGTTTCTTCACACAGTAAATTGTCATATAAAACAGACTAAAAAAACCCCATAATGATTGTTCTTGAACAATCAAAAATAAATCTAAAACAATTGTTAAACTGGAACTCTTGGCTAAATAAGAGTGGGTGAAACACAATTCGATGCAAGACCTGTAATGAAACAAAAAGAATCCCTAATGAAATTAAAACTGGCCTTGAATGAAATAAATGAAGTTAAAGGTTTTTAAAACCAATTCATCAATTTTCCACAGATAAAAGGAGGAAGGAAGTTGATTCCAGAACATTAGAACCAGATTTCTAAAGGTCCAAAAGTTGAGCATCCTGCAGTAAGGACTTGCTCAAAGGAATATAAGGACCTCCAGTAACTGACCAGGAAAAGGGAGGAGTCTGGTAGATATTTTCAGACTATTAAAAAGCACATGCTTTTGTGAACTAGTAGGCACTACTAGGCTTCTGATTTCTGTCTATGAATGGCCATGCCATTCTTCTTAGAATGACCAGAATGCTTTATCTAGTCTTATTTGGATGGATTATGACAGGGGTGCCCAAACTTGGCAACTTTAAGACTTGTGGACTTCAACTCCCAGAATTCTGGGAGTTGAAGTCCACAAGTCTTAAAGTTGCCAAGTTTGGAGACCACTGGATTATGATAAGGAGAACTGGGACTTTCTTCCCTTAAACTAATATTTGCAGACATAACAGAATATTAGAGTTGGGAGGGACCTTGGAGGTCTTCTAGTCCAACCCTCTGCTCAAGCAGGAGACCCTATATCATTTCAGACAAAAGGTTGTCCAATCTCTTCTTTAAAGCCTCAGTGATTATTGCCAGCATAACAGTTCAAAGTATTGTTCCTACCCTTAATAGATTCTGGCATAGGCTATTGGCTAGTTCTATGGCTTTCCTCCTTTTTGTTCATGGTTCAAGGGATGATAGATAAATTTCATCTCCCCGTGCTTCTTAGTTGATATTGCCTTAATCCTTTTGATTCTCGACAGCTGAAGAGCTATCCATCTTTGTTGTGAGGTTTCTTCATAATGGAGGATATACTTACTATCAACAAATTGAATTTTGTTATTTCACACGATGGCCAACAAAATTCTCATGGGAATGTCATTGCTTTGATAAAAGTTTGATTTCCTTTTGAGTTGCACTGAAATGTTTCAGTCTGAAGGAACCCTTTCCAGAGATTGTTTTGAATACTATGGTGGCTGAAATGCACCAAAAAACTGAGGGATACCTCGAAACATTTTTTGAGAAATGTTAGACTTATTGGAGGGTATTTGGTTTCTCTAAAGGAAAAATACAGGTAGTCCTTGACTTATGACCACAATAGAGCCCAATATCTTTGCTGATGAGACATTTGTTAAGTGAGTTTTGTCCCATTTTATGACCTTTCTTGCCACAGTTGTTAAGTGAATCACTGCACTTGTTGAGTGAATCTGGCTTCTCCATTGACTCTGCTGATCATATGGTCACAAAAGGGGATCACATGACCCAAGGACACTGCAACCCATCATAAATATGAGTCGCTTGCCTAGCATCCGATTTTTTTAAAATACATTTTTTATTATTTATATATATGCATATTGAACACAGTGCAAACATTCTGGCGTTTCCTCCGCCATACATATTAAAATAGAAACACACAAATAATATACATATTATTTATGCATTACTAATTTTGTTGCCATTGTTTTGATCACAATACACCTTTTAGTTTATCAATAGCGTTATGTCTCACCTGTACCAACAGGGTGAGAAATCCAAACTTCCAACTGGATACAAGCAAGCAAGCAAGTCCAGTAATTACAGGGTTAAATTCCTTGAGCCGATAAAGTTCTTGGCAGTCTCACACAAGCTGTCTGCCAAGTCCAACAAGAAAGCAGGAATATAAATCACAAGCGTACACAGGATATTCCGAAGCTTCTCTCACTAAGTAACACGTTGTCCCGAACAAGTTCCCAGAGCGAACACACCCACTTTTATTCCCTGTGGGGAATGTCAGTCCCTCATCTCAGTCTCTGATTCATCCTTTCTTTCTGCATTGCAGCTCACACTTTTGCCTGCACCGTTGCCTCGCATCAAGCCAGCATTCCTCAGCTTGATCCTCAGTTAGAGGCTCTGATATGCTCTCCTGGTTATCTGCCGACACCTGAGGCACAATCAGGGAGGAAGGTCTTGCTGAAGAGGAAAGTCCTGGGGAGGAAGGCAACTCCAAATCCTCTAACAAAGCAGGCTCAAACCTCAGAGCCAAATCCTCCTCTCCCTCATTGTCCAAGTCTTTGTCCTCTAACAAAGCAGGCGCAAACCTCCGAGCCACAACAAATAGTGTCACATTTTGGGTCTAATTATCTTAGCTCTTTAATGTTCCGACTTCCACCTCTCGCTTCCAACATCTGTAAAGTCTATAATGTATCATCATAAATATGATTCACTTGCCTAGCATCTGAATTTTGATCACATGACCATGGGAATGCTGCAATGGTCATAAGTGTGAAAAATGGTCATTTGTCCCTTTTTTTCAGTGCCGTTTTAACTCTGAATGATCATTAAATGAACTGTCAAAAACTACCTGTATTTAGATTCACCTGAATTTTCATTTTGGAAAAATGTCAATGGAGGATTTCATTTCCCAAGTCAAAACAAATGCCACTGGAAAATAATAGTGTTCAGCATCTTAGTATTAATTGCATCGTTTGACTATTTCAGTTCTCCAGGGAAGGTTGAATAATCCAGAAACCCATTTGTTACTTTTACTTTGTCACTGAGAATCACCCTTTGGTTTGTTTGAGCTTTGGGCTTCATAGTTTATAAGATCCAGCTTTTGGATCTTGTCAGGTATGATTTATGTCTCACCATGCTGTGCAAATCCAACCGGTTGTAGTTTATTCAACAAGCCATTAAGCCAAAGAAGACTTAGTAGAATGTGCGAATGATAGCTGTTTGTTGGCATAGTTAAAATGTTCTGCTGAAAGAGCGGGACTTCCTGAAGTTAAATGTTTGTGTTTGTTTCCACTAAAAGCCAAATTATATTTTCAATATTTATGGGTAAATGGCTGGTTTGTTCCTAAGTGCAGGCTCGGCTAAGACAAATGACTTTAACTTAACATGAATAAAACCTTATAAGCGTCCAATTGCCGTTCTAGTCTATTTTTGGGACTGGGTGTCGGTTGGCCTGCTGTTTGCATCATCTTGTCATTCTGCTTTAGGGTTACAAACACAGACTGTTGTAGAGTCATGGGGGACTCTTGAAATACAGATTTTCCCTGAAAAAAATCAGCAAACTCCACAAGTTCCCAGGGAAAATATCAATCCAAGCATTATTTTCCAGCAATAAATTTTCTGGAGTCACTTCCATGTAGCACTGCCTATTTATTCCTGTTCAGTTTCCCCAAATGTAGTAAATTTTCCCCACTTATGCTACATTGGTAGAAGTATGGAGGAATGCCAGGATGGGCAAAGCCCTTTGCTTTAAGAATATTTCTTAAAAGCATTCATATCTTGCATTTTGATCTCCAAATCTCTCAGAATGGCACAAACACAATTATTGAAAAAAAACTGATTAAATATAATAACTATAGCTATAGCACTTCCACTTATATACCGCTTTACAATGCTCTACAGGCCTCTCTAAGCAGTTTACAAAGTCAGCATATTGCCCCTAACAATTTGGGT
Organism: Pseudonaja textilis; assembly: GCF_900518735.1. The sequence goes on from NW_020769351.1 coordinate 8,824,932, forward strand.
CTTCATTTTACCCACCTTGGAAGGATGGAAGACTGAGTCAACTTTGAGCCTGGAGGGATTCGAACTGCCAAATTGTTGGCAATTGGCAGTCAGCAGAAATAGCCTGCATACTGCACTCTAACCATTGCACCATGGTGGCTCATAATCAGGATATACTGTACAAGGAAAAGGAAATGTGGAGGGATGAAGAAAACTGCAGCATCCAAGATCAATTACCAAAGTTTAATAATCAGCTGTATACAATCCAGGAACAGGAGAAATCTGATAGAGCTCCTGTCTCAACAAGGCACAAAAGTGGCTGTTTCCTTTTTGTCTTCCTCTGATGAATTCTAATGAAATGTCCTTTAAATGTCTCTTCAGCATGCTAAAAAAAAGTGTCTTTCAACATCATCAGCATTCTAGGCTTGTAAGTATGATGTGAACCATGGATTATCTTGTGCAGTAGAAGAAATTAGCAATAGAAGTTAGCAATGTTAGACGTATATACCTCTTCATAGTGGTGCCCTCACAGCCCCTTCTAAGCGATTTACAGATACCATTGTCCCCAATAATCTGGGTTCTCATTTTACTGATGTTAGGAATAACAAGGTTACCTAACATAGTTTGGGTAAAATAATATATATATAAACTATGATAGTAAGTTTAAGTGTGTATCACTTTAAACTGCAAAGCATGTAATTTTGGGTGCTATTGTGAAACCGCCATAAGAGGGAGCAAGAGAACCTGCTGGATTGCTGACGATTGCTGGTTTTGATGGATTGATGGTTTGCTAACTGCGTGTTCCCTACTACTGAGTTTTGAATGTCGAAGGAAGAAAGGAGGTTTGACTTCTTCATATCTCTACTGCGAGGAGATATATTACTGGACTGATATTTGCAAGTTTACTGACCTCTCTTTTTCGACACTGGACTTTGCAACTGAATAATCCCTGGACGGACTGAACTAGTGAATGATATATGGACTGTTTGACTATGCTATAACTATTTAACTAGCACAGTGTATCTGTTTTACTGAGTGTAAGCTACAAAAACGTTTATCTCACATATTTTGCCTACCTGCCTGCCTGACTGCCGTGCAGATTCTGCTAGGGTGTATCCCTAACACCTGACCTCGGAAGGATGGAAGGCTAAGTCAACCTTGAGCTGGTCAGGATCAAACTGCTGGCAATGAGCAGAGTTAGTCTGCAATACAACATTCTAATCACTGCACCACCAGAGCTCTAGTTAAAATGTAGTTTAGCAATAAATATATCTTTTGTGTTAGAAAAACACTTGGATGAAACTTCTGCTCTCCACAAAGAGGCCTGGGAAAACACTGCATTTGAGAGTCTAGGTTGAGGTCCCTGTGCATGAGGCCAGTGCACCGTGCTAAATGCTAGGATATCTGAATGTAGCTTTTCTTAATCATCCGCTCCATTGCTGTTTGCACAGGAGTCCCATCCAACTGCCATCCGTACTGCCTCTGAGAGCTCCATAAAACCCAGACATTGAAATATTGGTGGAGGCTTTTCCCAACGGAGAGCTGATTACACTCTTCTTAAAACATACACCCAGGCAGCTCGTTGGAAACACATTAAGAAGACAAAGCCAAATGCATCTTGTGAGGTAGATGGCAATTTGGGAGAAGGACTCTTGAATTTTTCATTCTGCTTTTTCTCTGCTGACAGGTTCATCAAACGGTCTTCCTTTATTAGCCATCTGAAAAGGAAGTCATCAGGAAAAAAAAGCTACTTTGGCTCTCTCAAATTTAACAACCCCTTTGTTTTACAGTCCATCTTCAAATAAGGTCTTCCTTCTCTTTCTCCAACCCTCCAGAACAATGCCTATTTTTGTTGTTGTTGTCCACCACCACTACTACTACTTTTGTATTGCAGGCCTGTATAGTTAGTCATCAACACCACACATATAAATTGTGGGACTTTATGCATTAAGCTCAGAACGGAAACATTAACATTTTAAGAGACATAATACCCTTGTTGGAAGTTGTGATCCCCCTCTCTTCTAGGAAAACATTAGAAGGGGAAGGATATTCCCCCACAAAAAAGGAAGGCTCCATCAGCCCCCACCCTTTGTCAAGTAGGGCTATTAAAATAGCTGGAGCCAGCTTACTTTTCACAACAAAGGAAAGAGAAAATTTACAGGCATGGGATACAGAGAAAAAACCCTACAAACTAGCTAAGATCCTTTCCCATAGAAATCAAATAGATGGAAAGTCATAAAAACTTGTGAAAAGCAAACCAAAAGGCATGGCAGAAAGGAAACATGATAGCAAACAAGCAACTACAAAGGATCAGGATCATAAAACCAAGATCCCAGGAAGAGATCCCAATCTCAAGAGACAGGAACTCATCACACACACACAAATCAAAGGCTTCAAGGGTTCATACTTACAAAATCAAAGGCTCTGAAGGGTATAAGAAAGGGTTTCTCTACTCACAAGATTAGATAAATCCTAGGAACGCTGTCAGATTTCTTCTTACCCACCTTCCTATTAATAAACTGATTCTGACTTTCAATGCAGCTGACCAAATCATTTTGCATTTCTCCCAGCTGGGAAATTTGAATCCACAAAAGGAAAGAACTTTGCCTATTCCTTAAAGGGCAAGATTTCTTTTGGCCTTTCCTCACCCTCTTTGACTTCTGAGAATGCTTTTCTAGAAATGGCAATTAAACACAGCATTCTGTCCTACTCCAGTTCGGAAACAAGTTTTTTGCGAACAGTTTATCACCTTGCTGCTTCTGCTTTGTTTGTTTGTTTTTAATAGTCCCTTCTGCTCATTTGGGAAACACTGCATCTTTAAGAATAAAAGTCTTAACAAGGGAATCTGCTGCTGATTTCATTTGGATTTTTGCAACAAACCGGAAGAACTCATGAGCATAGATTCTATGACCATAATGCATGGAGCTTGCCAAAATGCATTATCTTTGGCTCAAAAATTGCATGCACGATGATGTATTGTGGGGGAGAAAAGTTAATTTTGTCAATACCGATGGTGTTCCTGTGTTGCTCTAAATGTTTTGGGGTTGCATCTATTACTATTGGTACTACCTTTGCTTTTTTCCCCCCATCAGTCATTCTTCTATTTGCAGGTTCTTTGCATTTTGTTATTTTCTCCAGATCCTTCTCTTCTATTCTGTCTCCGGTTACTAGAACATTCATTATCTAGATTATTATTGTTATTTATTAAGTTTAATTCATATGGTCACTCATCTCATCTAAACAACTCTGGGAGGCTCACAGCAGGAAAACCAATAAAACAGAAGTTAAAAGTCGATATTGCAAGCATACAAAAATTACCCATGATCAATTTAGGAAATAAAATCATGATCAGCAGCAGAATCCATTCTACATCAGCTCAGTAGAGCCATTGTAAGAGCTCCCAACCATTGTTGGGCTTTCAGGCTTGATGAAAGAGCTATGTCTTCAGGATCTTTCTAAAATACAAGAGGGTCAGGGCCAATCTGAGTGTAAGGGAATATTGTTCCACAGGGGACATGCCACAGCAGAGAAGATTCTTTTCCTGGGTATTTGATAGATGTGACCATAACTTGCCTTTCCTGCCAATCCTGATGGGACAGGTAGATGTAACTGGGATGAAACTGAAATAATACAGTCCCATGCGTTATATTTTTTGAGATCAGCATGTAAAGGTTCCAAAATCTGCTTGAAGCCAGCCAGTATCAGCAACACAGAACCTGGAGGCTTATTTTGTTCCATTAATGTGACTTGCTTTTTGCATGTATATTTTCTGAATTGGCAGGCAGATCTCTATGGGTAAAATCCCAGTCTCTTATTTCTTTAAGACTTTACAAGCAAGCTTGCATGACCCAGCCTACCAAGACAGCTCTAATACAAACCTGTTTTACAATACTAAATATTCTTCTTTGAATGCAAATCTCTCCAATTATATGCCTTTACATCTCTACGATTAAGGCTCTGCTCTATGCTTAATAATAAATATTCCCCATAATTGCAAAGGAAGAAAGGTTTCATAAACTAGAAAAAACTTACACCCCTTTCTTAAGTCAAGAGTGTATTGCTCATGAATGGCATAGGTGGGAACTGAAAACCAGCAAAAGAATAAGTGAGCTTTAGCAATTTTGAAAATTGCTTTGCAACAATTTGATTTATTTTGCTTGTTATAATCAGATTCTCAAGCTCTCCTCTGGTTTTCCTAGTTTGTATTAGTTTTCTATTATACAGATCAGCCTACATAATTGATATTAATTAGATGTTCTAACCATAATCTATAGGAACTCCAATTGGAATTAGATGAATAAAGTTGGCAGTAAAGCACAGTGTCCTATTTAATAGCAACAATCTGAAGCCATAATAGTTAGTAAACTTAAACTCTATTTCTCAGAACACAGTACCCAAATAAACAGGCACAGCACCAAGAAAAGACAGGTTGTTTGGCCAGAAAATACAGAAAATCTCACCTCTATTCCTTTCTACCAAGAAAATTATTTCCAAGAATGTATGGAACTTCTATTAGCCTGTAACTATCCAATCTACCAGTGGTTCAAACTCCTGCTAAGAGTTGCCTGTAGTAACTTTTGCTGACAACCCAATGGTTATTTATTTGTCTGAGGAATAGAAGAAACATATCTTCTTTGAGCTACCAAAAAGTTTGGAAGCTGAACTTGGTATAGCATGCATGGGTGGATTATGTATTTTCTCTGTGTGTTCAAAACAATCCACAAACTTCAGAAGCACTCCAAATTAAAAACTATCCAAAGTTTTCCTCCTGACCCCAAAAAGTTTATCCATTCCTTGGTTCAGTGAATCTGATTTTCCACTGCAATCAGAATTTTCTTCCAATATTTTAAAGAACCCCACCATCACTACCATCTCTACCACTGAAGATCTCAAGCCAACACTAATAGTAAATAACTGAAGGCCAGAGAAGGAACAATGGGTGGAAACTGATCAAGGAGAGATTCAACCTAGAAATAAGGAGAAATTTTCTGACAGTGAGAACAATCAACCCATTGAACAGAAGTTGCCTTCAGAAGTTGTGGGAGCTTCATCACTGGAATCTTTGAAGAAGAGATTGGACTGCCATTTGTCAGAAATGGTCTAGACAGGGTCTCCTGCTTGGGTGAGTGGGAAGTTGGACTGGATGACCTCCAAGGTCCTTTCCAACTGTTAATCTGTAACTGTATCTAAATCAGTAAATCAGCACTAAATCACCCTTTGATTATCTTTCCTGGATGGTGTGGAAAGAACTTCTTTTTAATAAGATCCCGATGTAGACAATAAAGGAAAATCGGGGGGAAAAACCTTTTACAAAAGGAATTGGGGAGGAGGAAAATGGAAGGAACTGGAGACCGAATGCATTTGGCACCACCCAGGCATATCAGCCGACCTTCGTTCCAACATATCTTGGCTTCTTGAAAAATATTTAATGCAGTTTTTATTTGGTGATGTAAAATATTTGTTCGTTCAGCTTATCCCTGCCCCCCAAATCTCATAATTAGCTGATTCCTTCTCCTTTTACCCTCATACACTTCATGCCATTTGTTCTCAAGTATCCATTAACCTCCTGCCATGAAGTCCATTTCATCTAGCACCAGGGAAGAGCCAGTGAGGTTGGAGGACTTCGAGATGGCATGTAATAATGGGTCATAAAAATCCATGCAAAGTTTTAATTCAAAAGGTCCGCAGGCAGCATCTCTTGAAATCCAGAGTAATGGTTAATGCAAAGCAGGTTTCGCAGCATAAAGCAGTATGCAGACCAGAGGTGGCATTCAGCAGGTTCTAATCAGTTCTGGAGAACCAGCAGCGGAAATTATGAGTAGTTCAGAGAACCGGCAAATACCACCTCTGACTGGCCCCTCCCCCATCTATTCTCTACCTCCCATGTCCCAGCTGGGTCTTCTTTTGTTGCCCTGCACAGAAAAATGGAGCTGGAAAGCAGGTTAGTGGGTGGGGAGAGAATGGGGCTTTTATAGTATCCTTCCCCTGGAGTGGGGTGGGAATGGACATTTTACAATATCCTTCCCCTGCCACACACCCCAAGCCATGCCCACAGAACCAGTAGTAAAATAATTTGAATCCCACCACTGATGCAGATGTGTGTGTGTGTCTATGTATGTGCATGATCTCTATATTCCTGTTCGTTATTTGAAATGTTCCAAAAGATGAAATTGGTTCCAGTTCTTCTCATTGGGCTCCAACCACCGTAGTTTCATCTAAGATCTTTTGAATGCAAAACTTAACTAGAACCATGGTGGCACAGTGGTTACAATGTAGTATTGCAGGTTAAATCTGCCAACTGCCAACAGTTCTATTGTGACCAGCTCAAGATTGCCTCAGCCTTCCATCCTTCCGAGTTTGATAAAATGAGGACCCAGATTGTTGGGACCAATATGCTGACTCTGTAAACTGCTTAGAGAGGGCTGTAAAGCACTGTGAAGTGGTATATAAGTGTAAGTGCTATTGCTATTTTATTATAGGTACTTATAAAAACTGAAAATGGCAAACAGAATGCAAACAGAGTCACCTCTCTGTGCTTCTTCCATATTCAGGAATGAAATGGCTCTTCTAAGCCATAGGAAATACAGGTAGTCCTTGACTTACAACAGCTCTTTTAGTTACCGTTTAAAATTACAGCGGTACTGAATAAAGTGACTTAGGGCCGTTTTTCACACTTAAAACCATTGCAGCATTCTCGTGGTCATGTGATCAAAATTCAGACATGTTAGGAATGTAAGTGTCAGCCTTCAAGATCTTCTACATTTGCTTTGCAGCTTTCGGCTGCCATAAGTAACGGGGGGAGGCGGGGGGAAAATTATGGGAAGCGAGCTGGAGGTGGTACAAACTAGTATTGTATAAACTGAGGAGGGGGGAGAGTACATTCTTGCTTAGGTTTCTATTTCTTGCTTAGCTTTCTTTTCTCTGCGCAGCTGCAAACCTTTATCAAAGTATGCCAAGGTCAACGGACAGAGGCTTCATCACCACCTGAGGATGTCCACATGATGATATTCACAACTTTTAATTGGAGGAACCATTTGAACTATTGGGGGTGGGAGCATTTCCATCACTTGTATATGTGATTTATGTGCCTATTTTCTCAGTTTCAGAATTCTCTTGTTGCAACCACTTCATTTCCAGTAAAAGATATCTTTTCTCTAATTAAAAGAGTCTAAGTATTTCTTTCTTGGATTTTGAATGGAGCACCAGCTGACAGTAAGTCACCTAATAGTTGGGTTGGAAATATATAAACCAGGATAGACATTTTAATATTGTCTCTTTAAGGCAATGCTAAAAATTGTAATTGGGTGTGGTTCCTCAAACAGCCATAAAATAGAGCCCGAAACCTGGTTTCCCAGAGAGTGTTGCTAGTTGGTCGATGTTCTGATGTTCGCTGTTTTTGGTTTCTGCATTTTCCCTATTGACTGTTGCTGATTGTTGATATTCTTGGATTGCTGTAAGACTATTTACTGAACTGTTTATGATACTGGAATTTGATTTTTGGATTATCTCTGGACTGAATACTGACTGCTTTAACCGTGTATGACTTGGACTGTTTGTTGGACTTTGCTTAACCGTTTACTGGAAGTAAAACCTACATTTTAATATTCAGTGTATCTGTTGGTCGTGTGTTATTCAACATCGCTCTCACTATGTCTCCTTGTGTGCACTCATTCTCCTAACAGGCAATTACCTTAACAAGACGCTTGGCAACTGACTCATATTTACGATGGTTGCTATGTCCCAGGGTCATGTGATCCCCTTTTGAGACCTTCTAACAAGCAAAGTCAATGGGGAAGCCAGATTCACTTAACAACCATGCGATTAACTAACCTGCAACAATTCATTTAACAACTGTGGCAAGAAAAGTCATAAAATAGGCCAAAGTTCCCTTCACAAGTGTTTCACTTAGCAACAGAAAGTTAGGTTCAATTGTTGTTATAAGTCGAGGATTACCTGTTGCTTTTGTCTTTATGCACAGGCAAGTTTTAAGGCATTTTACTCAAAAACAAACCCAGTAAAAGCCACAAACACTGACAGTTCACATTTCCAAAATAAACAGAAGAGACAATACTATCTATCTAAAAATATCAACAAAAATCCTGAGGTTCCCCTGGGTAGAATGTTTTTGAATGCAAGGATGTTCTTGATTGCCAAATACAGAGGTCTCTTTTTCATTGTTGTTTCCTTCTCTACATTCATTCAGGCTGTCATTTTATTTTTATTTTTTATCTTTTTGCTTTATCTCTCTCTCTTCTTAGTCCCAATCGGGAAAGCTGTATTGAGTTGCGAACAGCCATCAGCTTTCAACAATCAGCAAGTTCTCAGAAGCATAAATACTGTTGAGTATTTCTAACATTCACATGTACACACCATACACGGGGAGAGAGAGGGGGAGGGGGGAGTGAGTGAGAGAGACATCTGTTAAATGGAACATTTGTAATTGTTATATTTTGAATTAGTGTCCTTCCTTCCTTCCTCCCTCCCTCTCCTTGCTTCCTCCCTCTCCCTCTCCTCCCTCCCTCTCCTTCCTCCCTCCCTCTCCTTCCTTCCTTCCTCCCTCCCTCCCTCCCTCTCTCCATCTCCTTCCTTCCTCCCTCCCTCCCTTCCCCTGAGTTCATTTGAAAAATGAAATTAAACTTGTTCCTTAACAAACTGGACTTTACAGTACCCTGAAGGGCATCTCCTTGAAAGATTGTAACTGACAGTTTCCCAGCTTTGTGTTCATCACCCAGGTCCAGCTTTATTTGACAGCAAGTCATGTCTCCAATGGCCATTGGATAAAAGAATGTTCTGTCAAATAAGGTGTAGAATTTCAAATTGAAAGTGTGGTTGGGAAAGGATTTGTAAAGCCCAGGATTTCTTGATTTTCTTCTGAACTCAAGGAGGAGAAACTCTTTTAAAATCTGGGAATAGGTCTTTTGCTATGACACATTGTGGCCACCATCCTCTTAATATGAATTATGTAGGTCAGGGGTGTCGAACCTTGGCAACTTTAAAACTTGTGGATTTCAAGTCTATGGAAATTCTCAGACATCCAGGTCATGGTTGTCCCATCCAGATCATGGAACAATCATGACCTGGATGACTGATAGACTTTTAGCCATGCACTTTGGGATGAACACCCTTTAAATTTGTGGGAGTATGAATAGATTTCCAGGGTAAAACATTGCACACTACAGGAACCATTTGCACAACTCAGGTGATCCTGAGAACACAGATAAAGGTCCATGTGCCTCAATGACTCGCTGAAAGAATGCAAATGACCAGCTGTCTGCAAGGAATATAAATCCTTTCATTCCCTACCATCCAGTCAGAGCTGTAGGAGCTTTTAGGATGAGAAGCAAAATGTCTTCAAAGGAAAAACAAGAAAGTCCAGTTGCCTCCTGAAAAAGCACTTTTGTGGACTTTAACTCCCAGAATTCCCCAACCAGCCATGCTGGGGATGGCTGGGGAATTCTGGAAGTTAAGTCCACAGGTCTTAAAGTTGCCAAGGTTGGAAACCCCTGAGGTAGATGCTGATCTAATTTGCCATTGAACTAAACCAGGAGAGTTCTATCTCCACTCAATGGAAACTGAAATAACTCTAGGTCCTTCGAAGGCATTACAGGTTGTAATTCTTTTCTGTGCCACAAGAGAAAGACTACTCAATAAATTATAAATTAAGTAAACTGATCAAAATTTTGGTGATTTCACTGAGAGGTCTGTATACTTTCTTGGCAAATATAAAGGATTTTAAAGCTGATCTCAGGGAAGGCAGAGCAGAGCAATTTAGGGATAACCGATTACACAGTCCAAAGATGGAAGTGTCAGAAAGAAACTCAAAGTAACCCTAGCTTGATTTTATTTAGTAAAAGATGGGACATTTCCTATCCAATAATGTGCCCTACAAAAATAAAGTAGCATTCCTAAAATCTCTATAGGCTCTCTTTTTTTTAATCTGATGTGCCTTGAAGGGCTTATGTCAGTTTTAAATGCCTGCCCAACCTCAGGCACCTGAAGGTAAGATAGAACAACAGAAGCTTCCTTCAGATATGCAGAAGAGTTCTGAGACATTATAAGGCAGATTTAGAATAGAATAAAATAAAAGAGTTGGAAGGAACCTTGGAGGTCTTCTAGTCCAACCCCCTGGTTAGGCAGGAAACCCTATAGCATTTCAGATAAATGGTTATCCAATCTCTTCTTAAAAACTTCCAGTGCTGGAGCATTCACAGCTTCTGGAGGCAAACTCTTCCACTGGTTAATTGTTCTCACTGTCAGGAAATTCCTCCTTAGTTCTAGCTTGCTTCTCTCTTTGATTAGTCTCCATCCATTGCTTCTTGTCTTCTGGTGCTTTGGAGAATAGCTTGACTCCCTCTTCTTTGTGGCAGCCCCTGAGATATTGGAACACTGCAATCATGCCACCCCTAGTTTTATTTTTTCATCAAACTAAACATATCCAGTTCCAGCAACCATTCTTTATATGTTTTAGCTTCCAGTCCCCTAACCATCTTTGTTGCTCTTCTCTGCACTATTTCCAGAATCTCAACATCTTTTTTACATTGTGGCAACCAAAAATGGATGCAGTATTCCAAATGTGGCCTTACCAAGGCATGATAAAATGTTATTATCACTTCACAATTTGGGCACACATTTGGACATAACACTGGTGAAATCTACAGAGCAAATCCTTATGTGAACCTGGCAGCCCTATTTTTCTCAGCAGCAGGGTACAAAGGCTGCTACCTGAAAGTTTACTTGGAAAAGGAAGGTCTTCTTTGTTGTCAAAGTGTCAGACTATTCATTTACTGGCAGAGACATAATTAGTGTCAGAGTCAGTGAGTAGGCATGGTAACAGACCAGCCAATGGGAGCTGACCTGGAAAGTGAAACTAGAAGTTCTCTCTGTGTCTTGCTTTTGCTGCTGAAGTTGAGTTTCTGCTCTGCACTTGCATCATGTTTGCTTCTGTTTGTGTTTGCTCCATGTTGGAGAAGTCTACAACTGGTATTGTAAAATTTATTTAATATGTTTATAAAGACATTAAATGAAGCATCAGCGATGTGTGTTTATTTTTCTGGCACTGAATTTATGCTGCAAAACTCTGAACACAAAGGATGTGTCTGAAATTATCTCATATTCTTCACAAGTAACACCAAGCCTATCCAGAGGTTGTCATTCCCTAACCATTGAATTTCAAGTTAAGCACAAGAAAGCCTGGCATTAACAATATAAAGATAAACACATGATTATCTTCACACATTAAGCTTCAGCGCAGATTCCACAGTAATTATTTCTCTTTAAAAAAGATAACTTAAAAAAAAACTAGAAACTAAATTACCGAGAAATCGTCAGGCATAGGTAATGACTATACTTAAGAAGGAGGTAATTTCCTTCAAAAGCCTTGTGCGCCATAGTTAATGCTCACTAAGACACTTTATAAAATCCCTCTTTAGACCTCAAGGTGATGTGGCAAGGCATTTCCAGGCCAATTTTTGTCAACAACTAACACAACTGTGCAGCTGAATGCCAGGAACCATGAAGGTGTAGTCTATTTACTGCCTTTCAACTTGTTTTATTCACCTATGCCCCTGTTTTCATAAAAGGATAGGCTAGACTTCAAAAAGGGGTGGGCTTCAAAAATTTTAGCAACAAGTTCTCTGCCCGGTTGCTGGGTGGGCATGGCCTAGTTGGCCTTCTGCACCACAGTGGGGGGTTGCCTTCCCCAGGCTCCAGAGGCTTTCCTTGAGGGCAAAAATGGCCTCCCCAGGCTCCAGAGGCTCTCTGGAAGCCAGAAACAGGCCCATTTCCAGCCTCCCTGAACTTCTGGGAGGCCCGTTTTTCACCCTCCCTGAGCCTCTGTGCTCACCCTGCACTTACCTGCATCCAAAATGGGCCACATGGGGACTCCTGTGAGGGGAGCGGCAAGGTAGGCGGGGCCAGCCAGTAGTGAGATTTGGGGGTTCTCTGAACTGCACAGGATCTTAGCTAGGGGCTCCCCTGAACCCCTGCAAACTCCCAGCAGCCCACCCCCTGCTTGTGTGATGATTAAAATGAGAGAAAATTTCGAATTTAACTGAAAAAATGGGAAAGGACACAGGCTGTAGATTTCTGAATGGGGAATTGAATCATAAAAGACCGGGCATTCACACAGGATACAAATCAATAAATATGCTATAGTCCGATTCACAATGCCCCATCCCTTCCCCATCTAAATTTCATTCAGTTTCTCTTCTACTCTAAAAGCATTTCAAAGGAGGGGGGGAAAAGCATGGGCAAGTATCCTATAACTCTTAGCCACATGTGTTGTTGGTTTGCCCTTAAGTTGGTTGAGAACCCTACAACTCTCAGGGAACGAGTAAATTTTGAGAGAAGCAAGATATTTAGCTTCAAGATGGGCAGTAATGTGAATCTGTTAAAGGGAGTGTAAGAATGGGGAGAAAGCAGCAGGAATGGATGGATTTATTTGTCCAGCCGAAGACTGACAGCAGCTATACAACTATGCTTGACTGCTGCATGTCTAAAGAAACGCTTTTCTCCCTCATGTTTAAAAGTTCCTCATTTCATAAATACGGTACATTAATATTCATTAAACTGAACGTATTATCATTTTGGAAGGTGATTACTGAGAATTCGCTATTTTCTCTTCATCACATTTTCCAATTAGGAGGGCTTCTTTTGCAAATAAAAAGCTCTCTCCTCCTTCTCCTCCCCCCCTTTGACAACTTACCAGAGGCTTTCAGTAAAGTTTCTAGCCAGGGTCTAGAGTCTTAGTCTTCATTTAAGATGCAAGTGAGCAATGAAAGAAAAAGTTTAGTTTTAATAATACGTCAAATAACAAGACTTGGGTGGGACTCACCTGGAAACAGCCCAGCCCAATGACTGCCAGAGAATGACAATGATTTGAGTAAACTTTGTGTTAGTTTGAAAGTATCTGTGCTAATGACAGTGATAAAGAATCTACCATGAACCAGCAAAAGTCTATTTGTTCTTCATTTTTGCAAATCGAGTTCTAGCAGATTTTTAAGTACAGGTAATCCTCGACTTACATCAGTGGTTGCCTTTTGCAACCTTTTTTAAAAATTAATTTTCCATTAAATACATTTCTTAGTGCTTAATAAACATTGTATTGTCTGGGCATTTAATTTGTTTAAGAATAGAAATTTATATTCTTAATCTCCACCCCTTTTCCCCAACCATTGGTAAAATAGATTCCATGTTTGGTAATATTCTACACCTTCTTTCTGTTTAATTTTCAATGTCAACCTATCCATTTCTGTACAATCAAGTATCTTCCTAACTATCTCTTCATCTTACAACCTTCTGACAAGCAATGTCAATGGGGAAGCCAGATATATTTAGCAACTGTATCACTAACTCAATAACTGCAGTGATTCACTCAATAAATGTGGCAAGATTAGTCGTACAAAGGGGCAAAATTCATTTAACAAATGTCTCCTTTAGCAACAGAAATTTTGGGCTCAGATGAGGTTGTAAGTCTAGGACTACCTGTAGGTCCTATCTGCTTACCCGTGGTAAGTAAGAATTATCTTTAGGTGAGCCTATGAAAAGGATGGGCTTTGCAAAAGCCAGTTATAGCTGTTGTGGTTCCAACTGATCCAAGATTTAGAGGTGTGCTCTTACAAAAATCTGTAAGAGTTGTGAGATCTCTTTAATTCCTGACACCCATTTGGTTTAGTCTAGCTAGGGGTGAATCCTTTTTCAATTTCCTTCCCATTGATACTTCTCATATTTTAAAAGGTAAAGGTCCCCTTTGCACATATGTGCTAGTCATTTCCAGCTCCAGGGGACAGTGCTCATTGAGCCAGCGCTGTCCGAAGACGTCTCCGTGATAATGTGGCTGGCATGACTAAATGCCGAAGGCGCACAGAACGCTGTTTTCTTCCCACCAAAGTGGTCCCTATTTTTCTACTTGCATTTTTTACAAGCTTTTGAACTGCTAAGTTGGCAGAAGCTGGACAAGTAATGGGAGCTCACTCTGTTATGCGGCACTAGGGATTCGAACCACCGAACTGCCGATCTTTCTCATTGACAAGCTCATCATCTTAGCCACTGAGGCACCGCATCCCATCTCATCTTTAGGTGCTATTAAAAAAAAGAGCTAAAAATGGAAATGAAATCTACATTTGTTCTGAACCTTTTGGTGAGCATAGTCATTCCCACTGTGCCTGAACACACGCTTGTAAAACAGACTCCTAAGTTGCTGTTATTGTAGGTTGGAAATGGAACATTTAACGTTTAATGGTTGTTTTTCAGGTCAGAGCTGTTACTTTTCATTGCTTGTTAGACTCGCTTCATATTTTATTTTATTGTGGGTTTTGGGGACACTTCAGTGCCTTGCATTCCACTGTAGCCTTGCTTGAAATTGTGTTTGGGGTCAAAGCAATCTTCTCCCATGTTCTGCTTCTTCTTTCAAGCAGTTTTTTTTTTTAAAAAATCCTGCTAAATGACATATTATAGAATAGTTTTTGTTTCTTCCCTGCTTGCCTCTACAGTATTTCATCACTGGGAGCCTGAAGTTGATCTGGAGAATTTCAATCTTCGTTTATGGGTCCTTTAATAAAATAGAGTCCTTTGCAAAGGAAAAACTGTATACCAATATGTGACAGAAATCTATGATAAACTATAAAACACAGACTTCAGAGGATAATTAGGACTGCAGAAAAAAAATTACTACCAACCTGCCTTCAATCAAGGACCTGAATCCTGCACAAGTCAAAAAGAGGGCTATGAAAATATTTACAGACCCCTCACATCCCGGACATAAACTGTTTCAACTCCTTCCCTCAAAACGACGCTACAGAGCACTGCACACCAGAACAACTAGACACAAGGACAGTTTTCCCCCAAACATCATCACTCTGCTAAACAAATAATTCCCTCAACACTGTCCAACTATTACAAAGTCTATGCTACTATACTGTTAATCTTCTCTTCACTCCTTATTACCCATCCCCTCCACTTGTGACTGTATGACAGTAACTTTATTGCTTGTATCCTTATGATTTATATTGACTGTTTCCTAGTATGATTTGATTGCTTATTGTACCCTATGATTATCATTTAAGTGTTGTATCTGATGATTCTTGACTCTTGATTAATGTATCTTTTCTTTTATGTACACTGAAAGCATTTGCACCAAGACAAATTCCTTGTGTGTCCAATCACACTTGGCCAATAAAGAATTCTATTCTGTTCTATTTTATCTAAAAGTTTAGAAGTGCCACATTTCAAAAAAAATCTGTATGTAGTAGGTAAGATGGGACAGCATCTATTTGAGCAACCATCAGTAACTTAGTCTGTTCATAATGTATAGGTAGTCCTTGACTTATGACCACAACTGAGCCCAAAATTGCTAA
Source organism: Pseudonaja textilis (assembly GCF_900518735.1). Next base: position 8,840,264 of record NW_020769351.1, read on the forward strand.
GTGAGACAGTGGTTAAGTGAGTTTTGCCCCATTTTATGACCTTTCTTGCCACCATTGTTAAGTGAATCACTGCAGTTGTTGAGGTACTAGCACCATTGTTAAGTGAATCTGGAATCAGTGGCTTCACTATTGACTCTTCTTGTCAGAAGGTTGTGACACTGCAACCATCATAAATATGAACCAGTTGACAAGTGTCTGAATTTTGATAACCTGACAATGGGGATGATGCAACCTGTTGGGCATCACTTTTTTCAGTGTCATTGTAACTTTGGTCACTAAAGAAAAGATTGTAAGTCAAGGACTACCTGTCCTAATTCTTGAATGATTTATTCAAGTATTTATTGCATCCTGGCGCCTGATGGCTTAGTGAGGCCACCATATTATCTTCTCACTGTATCCCTGATAAAACATGGCTTCGAGTGAATTACGAGCATCAAAATGGTATCGTTGACAAATTTAAATGGAAACTAATTCCTCCCTTCCCCCTTTTGCTTGGTTTCTCTTCTGCATTTTGACTAAGACTGGTACTCAAGGTTGACAGGCAAGATTTAAACTATGACGTACTGGATAAAATGCTTACAAGCATAAATTGAAACAGGATATTAAAATTAAGTCATAATTAAAGGCTTGTCAATAGACTTGTGTTTTTACAGATTTTGTAAATGCTAGCAGTCCTGGGCCAAATGCAGGCTCTTGGGAAATTTATGACAGAATTGCTGTTTGTCCTGTTTTTGCAGTTCCGAGCATAGCTACTGCTTCTTTTTTTTTTTTTTTACCAAAAAAGGAGAATATTTGTAACTCAGGGTTAAGATTGAGGGATCTTTGGTGCTCTCTGAACTTGGTTGTTTTCTTGAACACCTTTCTAGCCCTGATGGTGTTATCTAGTTTGTGTAATGCAGGGGTGTCAAACTCGTGGTGTCACAGCAGTGTCACATGATGTATAGGAACTTTTTTCACCTTTGCTAAACTGCGTGGGGGCAGGGCCAGCACATGACACATTCAGCCCGCAGGCTGCAAATTTGACACCCCTGGTGTAATGAAACATCTGCAAGAAAACAACCAAGCTCAGAGAGCACCAAGGATCCCATAGTCCTTCTCCTCTCTTCACACCCTACTCTCTTCTAGCACTGATGGTGTTACCTAGTTTGGGTAATGAAATATCTGCAGGAAAACAACCAAATACAGAGATCACCCAAAGATCCTTCACTACTGATTTTTGTAACCTAGCTACAGCCCCCTTCTTCTTCGGCTTTCACTTTTGCACCACATCACAATTACCTGGTACCTTTCAAAAGTAGCCCAAATGGAGAGCCCATTGTAAACATCAAATTGAAACACAGCTAAGGTATCAATAACCATTGCCAGACTTGGCTTGCTGAAGGAACTATTGCAGCAGGTGCCTTGGCCATCACTGTGCATAATTTCACCCATAGCATCGTTTCCAATAATAGTTGAGGGTCAAAGAGGCTGCCAGTCCTAGTTCAGCTCTTTCAGAGTGAACGCAACCATATCTAAAACAGTGGTGGGAATCAAACATTATTACTACCAGTTTTCTGTGTGTGGCTTGATGGGCATGGCATGGCTTGGTGGGCATGGTGTAGCATGGCTTGGTCAGTATGGTGTGGCTTGGTGGGTGTGGCAAGGGAAGGAAACTGCAAAATCTCCATTCCCTCCCCACTCCTGGGGGAAGGTTACTGCAAAATCCCCATTCCCTCCCCACCCCACTAACCTGCTTTCCAGCTCCGTTCTCCTGTGCAGGGCAACAAAAGAAGACCCAGCTGATCAGCTGAGACTCGGGAGGCAGAGAAGAGATGGGGGTGGGGCCGGTCAGAGGAGGTATTTGCCAGTTCTCTGAACTACTCAAAATTTCCGCTACCGGTTCTCCAGAACTGGTCAGAACCTGCTGAATACCACCTCTGATCTAAAATAGCCTGAGTTGTTACTAGTGCATGCAAAGTACAAACACAAAGTAAAATGGAGGATCTTCTCCTCTAAAGTGCAATACAGCAGAATGAAGTCACCAGGCTCAAGCTAAACCAAACGGGGGAGTAGGTTCGACAGAAGGGTTGAACAAGTCTATTTGAATGGTGCAGAAAATTTAAATGGGGATCCTGGCTGGAGGAAGGATTTGTACTTCCTTCAGAAAACAATTTGTTTTAAAACAGCTTTAGAATGGGACTACTCAATGAAAACATCTAATCAAGAGCCATAGAGCTGCAGAGGGAGAGGTTTTAAAGACTGAGCAGGTTCTGGATTCCCTGAATAGATTTGTTGTTCCTGGGATGAAATTTAAGCTTCTCTGTTTACTCCAAGAGGATGCAAGAACGTTGAATTTTCTTATCTGTTCTATCATTTCTCCAAGGAACTTAATGTAAAGGGCAGAGCATATTCCCCCCAGTGTTATCTTCACAAACAACCTTGAGAGGTGAGTTAAGTTGACAGAGAATTCACACCAGGGAAGTTTATGAGTTAATGGAAATTTGAACTACTAGAAATTTGAAACATCTAGCTACTCCACCAGAGGATATTCACAGAGCATGTTTGAGGATGTGGAAGGGAGAACTTCCACTTTCTTTCAGAGGTATGCCGAATAGGGCACTACAAAAAGGGATAGGACAGAACAGGCTTGATGGGGAATTCAAATTTAATTAAAATTAATTGAATGAAAATGAAATCGATATACAATGGTGTATACAATTTAATAAGAGAAGATAAAATTGCCTCCTGGTTACTTTGTGTCCAAATGTTTGGGGAATATGGGTTTTCCGTTGTCTTTTTTCAGGAAGTTATTTTGACTTGCAAGTGCCTGCTAGCCTCTCATCCAAATATTAGACAACTCTATGGTCTAATCCATGGGTGTCACGTGATGTTTCGAAATGTTTTTTCCCTTGCAGAACTGGGGTGGGCATGGCCTGTGCATGACATATCCGGCCTATGGGCTGCCAGTTTGACACCCTTGGACTTGTTGGAAGTTGTGATTCTCCTCTCTTCTAGGAAAACAGCCCCCACCCTTTGTCAAGTAGGACTATTAAAATAGCTGGAGCCACCTTACTTTTCACAGCAAAGGAAGGAGAAAATTTACAGGAATGGGATACAGAGAAAAAACCCTACAAACTAGCTAAGATCCTTTCCCATAGAAATCAAATAGAAGGCAAGTTATAAAAACTTGTGAAAAGCAAACCAAAAGGCATGGCAGGAAGGAAACATGATAGCAAACAAGCAACTACAAAGGATCAGGACCATGAACCCAAGATCCCAGGAAAAGATCCTAATCTCGAAAGAGACAGGAATTCAACACACACAGATCAAAGACTTCACTTACAAATCAAAGAACCTGAAGTGTATAAAAGAGAGATTTTCCTAGTCACGTATTAGATTAATCCTAAGAACGCTGTGAGATTTCTTACCTGCCTTCCTATTAATAACCTGATTCTGACTTTCAACGCAGCTGACCAAATCATTTTGCATTTCTCCCAGCTGGGAAATTTGAATCCACAAAAGGAAAGGACTTTGCCTATTTCTTAAAGGGCAAGGCTTCTTTTTTCCTTTCCTCAGAGTCTAACCCATTTGGGAAAGACAGCTAGATAGATTAAAATGCATGCATATAGTATCTGAGAGGGACGGGTGAATGGATGTCTATTTCTTGCATGCATTACTATTATGTTGTCTGTTTGTGTTTCTTCCATCTCATTACATTTCTGTGTTAATGTCTCTCAGGAGAGGGAGGGAGGGAGGGAGAGTGTATGTGTGTGAGAGAGAGAGAATGAATGAAGCATATGATCAACATTGAATAAAACCAGTTTGAATAAATGGTTTGATTTGATCTGGAATCTATTTGAGAGAGATATTTTTAAAAAGCCATCCAGTTCAAGTCAACAATTCACTTTGACGGAACAATCTGAATTGTTACTCTGCTTTGGAAATTTAATTTGAATATATATATATATGTTATGTCCCACCTTCCAAAATAAACAGATAAGGCTGAAAGCAGCAGTCCTCGCAAATAAAGGCAGCAAACAGGAATCTTCACAGATAACAGCTGTAGATAGCCTCCACAAGATAGTCCAAGTTAATAGTTCCAACGAAATAAATCCAAGTCCCAACAAGATATTTCAGGTTTAAATCCTCCAAGCCAAAATCTTCGGTTCTCCTTGCAAACAAACACTTTGTTCCGGACAAAAGTGCAAAGTCATCTCTCTCCCTTTATAGAGCAGCAGCTAATTAGTCTAATTACTGATCTGCCCTCCTCCTGTGCTCCCGTTGGTTTCTTCTCGTAAGGAGAAGCCTGCTTCTGACATCCACCCAGCAATCATCTAAATTATTATCTTCACCTGAAGTCTCCATAAGTTCCTCATTGTCAGCCGTTCCCGGCTGATAACCTGATTGAAAAGCAGAGGAGGTTGAAGGTTCAGGCCGATCCTGCAAATCAAATGTGTCCTCATTCAAAATATTTATTATCACTGCTGACAGGAACTGTTAGGACTCCTCTTCGAAATTCAAACAGACAGAGCTCTTTGCAGTAACGTCCTCATTCAAAACTGCAGGCAAAACTGTTAGGACTCCCCTTTGAAATTCAAACAGACAGAGCTCTTTGCAGTAACGTGCTAATTAACTGGCTTGCCCATCAGATTAACGTTTCCTGGTTCTGACGTCAATCCGCGATCTAACAGTCATCAGATTCAAAGTTCCTAACAGGATTAGTCCTTCCAATCACAACATATATATATATTGGTTCAAATTAAATTTCCAAAGCAGAGTAACAATTCAGATTGTTCCGTCAAAGTATATATATGGCATTCAGCTTTGTTCGGGTATTTTCCCATGTCATTGTAGTTGTGCTTTTAAAGTTGTAGGTGTTCTGTATTAGCATTCTTGTAGACTCACATTCCGATTGGTCCACCCGGACCGCAACCTGATTGGCTTACTGAACTCTTGTGATTGGAGCGCTAAGAATCTACCACGATTGGCCGAGCCGATCGCAGGAGATTCAAAGCGCTGCCATTGGCTGCCGAGTCGTCGGCCGGCTGTATAAAGCCAAGCGGCTCACAAGCCTTTGCTGTCCTTGTTCTGAAGCTATAATAAAGAGCTGACTGTTCACTATCGCGTCTCGCCTCTTATGTGACCCGATCCACCAATCTAACACTGGCGACGAAGGTGGGATCGTGAGGCGAGGACCCAACCAGCACGTGGCAACGGCACGCAACGACCCACAAGATGGCCAGCAGCACCCCGCCACCCGCTCCGTTCGACCCAGCCACCGAGGACTGGGAATCGTACACCGATCGCTTCCAGATATTCCTGGAATGCAGCAATCTCAAGGACGCCAACGGGCAGAGGAAACGGGCAGTGTTCCTAACGCACTGTGGCCCCGTGGTATTCAAGATGGCCAAGGCGCTGGCCAAGCCCGCCGACGTAAAAGAAATGGACTGGGCTGACCTCGAGCCCATCTTGCACCGCCATTATGCCCCTGCCGTGCCCATACTCATCCGTAGGCACGATTTCTACTGGCGAGATCAGCGCGAGAGCGAAACCATAGGCGACTTCGTGGCCCAGCTACGGAACCTAGGAGGTATATACGGTTTCGCCGACCTGGACGAGGCGCTACGTGACTGAGTCGTCCTCGGACTCAGAGACCCCGTGCTGCAGAGCCGGCTGATGGCCAAGGGCAACATCTCCCTCGCCGATGCCCTCGCCGAGGCAACTGCCGCCGACGCCACCCACCAATCAGCAGCCTGGATGCAGCAAGTGAACACAACCGAACGGCCGCCAAACAACGAAGCGACCCCGGCACCAGCAAAGCCCGGAGAAGCCAGCCGCCGAGAAACAACCACACATCATGGCGACATCGACCCCCAATTCGACACCAAGGATGAAGAAGAGGAGATCCATCGGCTGCAGGCCGAGCGCGACCGCCGGGACCGAAGGGGACGTAAGTCGGGATTCCATTGCGCCGGCTGCGGTGGCGATCACCCCCATTCCGAATGCCGTTTCCTCGACGCCATCTGCCGGCATTGCGAGAAGCGGGGGCACATCGCCAAGGTGTGCCGGAACAAGAAAAACTACAGCCCGCAACGACAAGGAAATAGCCCCTGACGATGAGACAGCAACCCCCCCCCAGGCACCGAGACCGCCACACCGAGAGCCGGTGGAGCCACGACAGCCGCAGCAGACGACTCAGTGAAGCACAGCGGCGTGAAGAAACCCACCAGACGGTCGTCATCGGCCACTCATCGACCATGGACGACCAAAAGGTACACGTGGAGGTCAGCATCGAGGACCAGCCCTGCGAGATGGAAGTGGACTCCGGGTCCTACCTCTCCATGGTCTCTTGGCGCACAATCAAGCGCCTAGTACCAACCATCTGCCGCAATGAACTAGACGACCAGAAACTAATCCTGAAGGACTACCACGGAAACCGCATCCCTGTGGCCGGCATCGGACATTTCAAAGTCACCTTCAAAAACCACACCAAGGTATTGCCACTCATAGTCATGGACAAAGACTGTCCCAGCTTGCTCGGCCTGCAATGGTTCTCCCCACTGGGAATAGAGGTGACGGGCATCCACCACACAGACGAGGCCGACTGGGAAGCGACGCTCGTGAAGGAATTCCAGGAGGTCTTCAACGACTCTCTAGGCAAGTACCGAGGGCCCCCTATCTCCTTCAACCTTAACCCTAACGTTGCCCCAATCCGCCTCAAGCCATGGCGAGTGCCATTCGCGCTCAAGCCGAAAATCGACAAGCAACTAGACAAGCTCGTCGCTCAAGGGGTTTTAGAGCCAATCGACCATGCCCGCTGGGAAATGCCCATAGTCACCCCCATCAAACCCGATGGCTACATAAGAATCTGCAGTGACTATAAGGCCACCCTCAATCATGCGCTACAGCAAAGCGTCTACCCCGTCCCAGTAGTACAGCACCTTCTGCATTCACTGGGGGGTGGCCGGGTCTTCGCAAAACTCGACCTGGCACAAGCCTATCAGCAACTGCTGGTCGATGCTGAGACAGCCGAAGCGCAAACGATTGTCACACACCGGGGGGCCTTCCGATGCAACCGACTCCAATTCGGAGTCAGCGTCGCCCCAGGAGTTTTCCAAAGCCTCATGGAAAGACTCCTCCAGGGAATAAAAGGAGTGGTCCCCTACTTTGATGACGTGCTGGTCGCAGCCGCCAACAAGAAACAATTGGAAACCCGTTTAAGGGCGGTGCTTAACAAATTCAAAGACCCCGGCCTTAAAGTCAAAAGAAAAAAATCCCAACTCTACACCGAGAGGGTCGAATTCCTGGGGTACCTCCTGGACCGGCACAGAATACACCCAACCGGAAAGAAACTCAGAGCCATCAAAGAAGCCCCCACACCAACAAACAAGGTGGAACTACAGGCATTCTTGGGACTGCTTAACTTTTACAATGTTTTCCTACCCCAGAAGGCGACTGTGGCGGAACCCCTGCACCGGCTACTCGATAAAGCAGCCACCTGGACCTGGGGGAAGCGGGAGGAGACTGCATTCCAACAGACAAAAAACCTGCTAACATCAGACGCAGTCCTAATCCAGTATAGCGAGACCCTGCCGCTTACGGTAACATGCGACGCATCGCCCTTCGGCATCGGAGCAGTCCTCAGCCACACCCTACCCAACGGGAAGGAAGCACCCATCGCCTTCTTCTCCAGAACGCTGGCCAGACCGGAAAGAAATTACAGCCAGCTGGACAAAGAAGCCCTCGCCATCGTCGCCGGAGTGAAAAGGTTCCATGAGTACCTTTACGGTAGGACCTTTTCGATCATTACGGACCACAAACCCCTACTTGGAATACTCGCAGGGAACAAAGCCACCCCAAACATCCTGTCACCCCAGATGACGCGGTGGTCCGAGTTCCTTGCCGCTTACTCGTATGAACTGTCACACTGGCCTGGCAAGAATATTCCGCACGCAGACGCATTAAGCCGGTCACCACTACCAGACCTAGACGACGACCCAGCGCCCACAACAACGACCCTGCAAATAGAGACTCTACCCAGCCCGCTCCTAACCACGCCAGACATTGCCCGTGAAACAAATAAAGACAAACGGCTGGCGCGGGTATTGAGTTGGGTAGAGCGGGGGTGGCCGGAAAATGAGGGCAGTGAACAGTTCAAAGCTTTCCGAAACCGCCAAACCGAGCTGTACACACAAAGGGGGTGCATACTCTGGGGAGACCGGGTAGTTATACCAGAGACACTACAGGGTAGAGTGCTGGCAATGCTACACGAGGGGCACCCAGGGGTTGTCAAGATAAAAGCCCTGGCCAGAAGTTACGCTTGGTGGCCAGGGATGGACAAGCAAATCGAGACATGGGTCGCCGGGTGCAGCAGGTGCCAAGAGACGAGATCCACCCCCCCCCCCGCTGCTCCAGTCCTGGAATGGGAAACCCCCAGAGGACCGTGGTCACGAATACACATAGACTTCGCCGGGCCAACCAAGGGGCATACATTCCTCATCACCATGGATGCCTACTCCAACTGGTTGGAGGTAAGCACCATGAGGGCAACTACAACAGAAGCGGTCATCGATAAGCTCAACAGACTCTTTGCGACACATGGGCTACCAGATGTCTTAGTGTCGGACAATGGCCCGCAGTTCACGGCACTGACATTTGAAAGATACCTGGCCGAACGGGGCATCAGACACGCCCTAACCTCGATGGCTCATCCGGCGGCGAATGGTCGAGCGGAACGGATGATCCAATACACAAAGAAAACCATCCAGAAAATTGAAACCGGCGACATTCAAGAAAAGATTAACAGAATGCTCTTCATACAGCACATCACACCCAGCACGACCACAAACAAAAGCCCAGCAGAGTTACTGATGGGCAGAAAACTGAGGTCTCCGCTGGACCGGCTACACCCCACCTACAACCCGGAGAAACCCCCGGATTCCTCCAGCCGGCACCGGGCATTCAACACCGGGGACACAGTCTACGTGAAGAACTTCACGGGAGACCCACTCTGGGTACCTGCACAAATAACACAGGTAACCGGCCCCCGGTCATACAGACTCCAAACAACGGATGGAAGAAGCTGGAAGCGGCACATCAACCAGCTACGGTCCAGGCTAGCCGTCAACACCCCCAACGCCTCGACAACAACCACAGAAAGCAGAGAGGGAGGGAGAGTCTCAACAACCAAGCAGGGGAACGACAAAAGGCCAGAATCACCAGCGGCACACCCCCCAACGCAAGCCGAACACCCCCCACCAAAAGATAGCAACATTCAAATAAACCAACCATACTCACCAGTAGACCTCGAACTGTCGCAGATGGGAGCTTCACCTGGAAGGTACAGCCAAGCCAGCTCAACCAGCCTGGAAAGACCAAGCGGGAGCAGCAGGAACTGCAACTCGACCGACCCAAGTAGTCCGGGCGGGAGCTGCAGCAACAGGCCTGGCTCGCCCTTCCAGGCGGTTCCATCGACAGGGTTGAGAACGACGCGGAGTCCGTCCGAACCGGCCGACGATCGCACACAGACTGAACCACGCAGGTCAACTAGGCAGGTACGGAGCCCCACCTACCTGCGCGACTACGTCACGACGCTGCGTCGGACGAAACCATGAGGGGAGGGGTGTTCTGTATTAGCATTCTTGTAGACTCGCATTCCAATTAGTCCACCCGGACCGCAACCTGATTGGCTTACTGAACTCTTGTGATTGGAGCGCTAAGAATCTACTGCAATTGGCCGAGCCAATCGCGGGAGATTCAAAGCGCTGCCATTGGCCGCCGAGCCACCGGCCGGCTGTATAAAGCCAAGCGGCTCGCAAGCCTTTGCTGTCCTTGTTCTGAAGCTATAATAAAGAGCTGACTGTTCACTATCGCATCTCGCCTCCTATGTGACCCAATCCACCGATCTAACAGTAGCAACGTTTCGGCAGAATCTCATCTGCCATCATCAGGCTTCTGTATAGTGTTCATCTGTGAGTCAGACTTTTACAGTGGTTTCAGATTTAAATTTGGGGCAGCCTATTGCTGTGCCAGAATGGTTTTTTCTTCACCCTGATTGATTGGGAGTCTTGGTCTGTGTTTATTGGTCTTGGAGTTTGCTGTGTTCTGCTTGATTGGTGCTTCTAATATCTTCTGTCTGTTTTTTGGCTCTTTTTGTATCTTGATTGGCTGGCAACATTGCGTTACTTTATTGGAGGCCTTTAGTGCAGCTTGGCTCTGGGTAAATGGACGGCTATCATTAGTTAGGAAGCTAGGTTTCATCTGGGTGCCTGTTTGGGGTGTGTTTGTGCTGGAGGTATCAGGGGGGATCTGTCTGTGCCCAGGTGTTTGCCTGGCTTGTGGTGTGGAGATTTTTTTGTTTGAGAGTGCAGGCTTCCAAATGATTGACAGTCTGGTTGAATCATCTCTTCTATTCATGCTTTCAGGTCTTTTTTCAATGTCTATGGTATCTCTGATGATTCTGTGGCTGGGGTTTTCTATAGTGGTTAGTGTTTTGGTGCCATTGAAGTTGATGCTATGACCTGTGGCTTCCATGTGTTGGACTAGTGAGGAAGTGTGTTCCAGCTTTTTGACTGCATTTTTGTGTTCGTCCAGGTGGGTACTTATTCTTCTATTGGTCTGTCCACTGTATTTGGCCAGGCATGATGCACAGGGGACTTCGTATATGCCTTGGTTTTCCAAGTCAATTTTATCCTTGGGGTTTCTAAGGATGGGTGCTATTTTTCTGTCTGTTTTGAAGGCAGTCTTGATGTGATGTCTGTGTAGTATCTTACTAATTTTGTCTGTAGTACCTCTTAGGTAGGGCAGGACAGCTGTTCCATAGGTCTGTTCATCTTCTGGGTGTCTATTATGTCTCAGTGTGTTTTTGTGGATCAAGCCGGTGATTTTGCTTTTGTGGAAGCCGTTGGCTGTCAGTACTTTAGTCAGGGTGCATAGTTCAGTCTTAATTGGAAATCTTGGGGAAATTGGACCTGACTCCCCATGGACTTTGGAAGAGGGCTTATTACAACATCGGGGCCAGTTGTACGTGCCCACGAGGACACTTAGAGCCCTCATCATGACAACCCTGCTGCCGGCCATTTTGGATTTTTTAAGACCCTTCATCTGGTCACACAGACTTTTTGGTGGCCTCAAGTCCGGCATGATGTCCTTGCCCACGTTGCATCCTGTGTACCGTGCCAGCAAGCGAAAGCCGCGACAGGTGCGCCTCCTGGTCTCCTTCAACCACTGCCGACTCCGGACAGACCATGGAGGCCAATTTCCATGGACTTCTTAACACATTTGCCCTCTTCGTCGGGATATACAATGGTGCTCGTGGTGGTTGACATGTTAACCAAGATGGCCCACTTTATCCCCTGTCGGAAGTTACCATCGGCTCATACTACTGCCCAGTTATTTTTGCAGCATGTGTTCCGTCTACATGGTCTGCCGGATAGGGTAGTTTCGGATCGCGGTGTCCATTTTACTGCTCAATTCTGGAAGAGCCTAATGACCACGTTATAGGTGCAGGTGTGCTTGTCATCGGTGCACCATCCGGAGACTGATGGTGGGATGGAGAAGGTGATTGGCATCCTCACCCAATATTTAAGGTGTTTTGTCAACCACTGACAGAATGATTGGGTGACTTATCTCCCTTTGGTGGAGTTTGCCTTCAACAATTCCCAGCACACCTCCACTCACATGACACCTTTTTACGCGAATGTGGGTTTCCATCTGAGGTTTTTCCCATTGTCGATCTTGGATTCCCTGGTTCCCGAGACACGGGACTTTTTTTTTTTTTTTATAAATTTTTATTATTTTTTTAAACATAAAAAACACAACAACAAAACATAAAAGTATCAGCTCCCCCATATTTTTGTACACACAGTAAGTCGGTTGGTCCATCGGTTTTGTGCATTCACCTCATAGTCACAATTACAGTTACTTTATATAATACTCTTATCAATACAAATTTATAAATCCTAGTATCGCTATTAAAGAAAAAAAAAATTTGACTAAACTTTTATTCGGTCATGCCTTTATGAGATAACTATATTTTAAATATTTTATTCTAAAACAAATCTTATAATCATACCAATTCTATCCCAAATATGAAAAAGAAAGAAACAAAGAAAACTATTATATAGATATAGTATCAAAAACCAATAAAAGGAAAGGGAAAATAAAGTCATTATTATTCCTTATTATCTAACTTTTATATTTTAATATTTCATCATTCAACCATTGATAGAAAAGATCCCAAACTAAATAAAATTGTTTATCTTCTTGCTCTCTAATTTCAAAAGTCAATCTACTCATCTCAGCACATTCCAAAATTTTCTTTACAACTTCTTCTTGCAATGGAATTTTCTCATTTTTCCAATTTTTTGCAAATACAATCCTAGCAGCAGTCAATACATTTACAATCAAATATTTCAACTCTTTACTATAAGTATCTGGTAGTATTCCCAATAGAAAAAACTCCGGTTTCAAGTCTATATGCTTCTTTGTCATTTTTTCCAGCCACATGTGGATTTTAGTCCAATATTTTCTAGCATCCTCACAAGTCCACCACATGTGATAGTATGAACCAGGTTTCTGATGACATTTCCAGCATTTTTCGGATTTGTTCTTGAACATTCTTGCTATCCTTGTCGGGGGGAAATGCCACCTGTAAAACATCTTATACAAGTTTTCTTTATAGGCTGTAGACATTGTCATTTTATAATTTTGCGACCATAATTTCTGCCATTTCTCTAAATCAATCCCATATCCAAAATTCCTCCCCCACGCTATCATAGTTTCTTTAACTTGTTCTTCCTCAAGCTTAATTTGCAATAAATAACCATACAATTTTTTAATCACCTTTTCATCAGTACCCATCAAAATCTTATCCAAGTCAGTTTGCTTATCATAAAATCCCTCTGCTTTGGAATCCTCATAGTACTTTGAATGTATTTGCAAATATGAAAACCAATTCATCTGTATACCTTGTTCTTCCAATTTTTGCATCGATTTAAGTTCACCCTTTTCATCTAATAATTCCCCATAGTTAACTGTTTGTTCCTTTTTATAAATTATAGGATAAGAAAACGCTTCTATCGTCGATAACCAAACTGGAATTTTCAAATAACACTGTTTTTTTATCTTCTCCCAATTCAACCACAGAGACTCCCGTATATAATGTCTTCTAAAATACCCCTGTGTTTTAGTTCCCTTGTACCATAAAAAAGCATGCCAGCCCAACAACAAATCATGACCTTCTAATGTCAACAATCTGGTTTTCCTTAATGTTATCCATTCTTTAACCCACGTCAAGTTTGCAGCTTGGTAGTACAACTCCCAATTAGGCAGACCAAACCCTCCTCTAAATCTAGCATCCTGTAAAAGCTTTAACTTTATTCTTGCTTTCTTGCCTTGCCATATATACTTCAAAACAATTTTATTTAAATCCTCAAAATATTCTTTTCCAAGCCTAATTGGTATTGTTTGAAACAAAAATAAGACTCTGGGTAAAATGTTCATCTTGATTGTTGAAATCCTTCCTATTAATGACAATTGTAAGTTCTCCCATTTTTTCAAATCTTGAGCTATCTGTTGTTTAAGTTTAATATAATTATTCTCCTTCAATGTACTACATCTTGATGTCAAATATATCCCCAGATACTTAACCTTGTTTGTAACTTGAATTTTTAACAGTTCTGCCAACTCTTCCCTTTGTTTCAGCAACATATTCTTTGACAAAATCTTTGTTTTATCTCTATTTATTTTCAAACCAGCCACCTCCCCATAGACCTCTATCTTTTCCAACAGTTTCGAGGCTGTTTCTATAGGGTCTTCCAAGATAAAGACTAGGTCATCTGCAAAGGCTTGTAGTTTAAATTCTTCCTTTTTAATTTTCATTCCTTTTATAGTTTTATCTTCTCTGATATTTCTATTCAACACTTCCAAAGTCAATACAAATATCAAGGGAGAAAGAGGACAACCTTGTCTTGTGCCTTTTCTTATATTAATAGGATCTGTAAATTCTCCCTCCATCATTACCTTAGCTGTTTGTTCATTATAAATTGCTTCTATTGCCTGAATAAATCTTCTAGCAAAGCCCATCTGTTCCATTAAAAGTAACATAAATCTCCAATTCACGTTATCAAATGCCTTTTGAGCATCTAAAAATATCAAAGCCATTTGCTTTTCAGGATGCGCCTCATAGTATTCCAGGGTGTCCAGAATTACTCTCATATTGTCTCTGATTTGTCGCTTTGGCAAAAACCCATTTTGGTCTGGGTGGATAAAGTTATTCAAGTACTTTTTAAGTCTTTCTGCTAATATTGAAGCAAAAATTTTATAATCTGCATTTAGTAAAGAAATCGGTCTATAATTCTTGATTTGCAGTAGGTCCGCCTCCTCTTTTGGAATAAGTGTAATGTAAGCCTCTGACCATGTTTTAGGTATCATCTTTTTTAACATAACTTCATTCATAACTTCTAACAGTGGAATACACAGTGATTCTTGAAAGATTTTATAAAATTCTACAGGAAACCCGTCTGGACCTGGTGCCTTTCCATTATTTTGTTTCTTAAGTGCTTGACTTAACTCCATCATTGTTATATTACTTTCTAGCATTTCTTCAATCTCTTTAGGTATCTTAGGTAGATTTGCATTCTGCAGGTATTGTTTAACTTTCTCCTCATCAATGTCTTCTTTCTTATACAAATGCTTATAAAAATCATAAATAATCTCTTTTTTTTCTTTGCTGCCATAACAAATTTTACCTTGGTCGTCTATTAACTGCGGTATTTTCCTCGACTCTTTCTCCTTTCTCAATTTGTATGCTAGCCATCTACCTGGCTTATTTGCATCCTCAAAATAATTCTGTTTAGCATTCCTAATTTTCTGTGCCAGTTCTTCTTTCTCTATTAAGTCCATTTTATGTTTAGTTATATCCAGTTTCATTTTAACATCTTTTCTGTGTGGCATTTTCTGTAATTCTTTTTCAAGTCCCTTATATTCATCATCCAAGGCTTTAAGAGTTCGCCTTTTCCTGTTGTTCTTTTTTCTTGTATAGTCTATTATCAAGCCTCTAACATAGGCCTTCATTGTGTCCCAAACATTCTGTATTGAGGTGTCTTCTTTTCTGTTCTCTTTAAAGAAGAAGGCCAATTCTTTCTCCATCCATTGTATAAATTCCTTATCCTTTAAAATAGAATTATTTAATGTCCATCTCGATCTTTTCCTTTGTCCCTTCCATTCAATTGTCAATGGGTTATGGTCAGCCCAAGTACTTGTTTCAATATTTACTTCTTGAATACTAGACATTAAATCTGTTGAGATCCAAATCATATCCAGTCTGGACCATGATAGATGCCTATTTGAATAGAACGTAAATTGCTTAGATTTATCATTTCTTTCTCTCCATATGTCTTTTAAAGTTAATTCATCTATCATTTTAAAAAAGGATTTAGGAAGAGTTTTCCTGTTATGCTTTACTGTTGTTGCAATATAGTCAAGTCTATTATCCACAATTCCATTAAAGTCTCCCATCATAATTACATTAGCATAGTCAAGTTCGGCAGTCTTAGTATGTAATTTTCTATAGAATTCTTCCTGTTTATCATTCGGTGCATAAATTGCAATCAAAAGTATCTTTCTATTATTGTCCATTATTTCTACCATTAATATTCTCCCATCATCATCTGTATAAATCATTTTTGCTGGAATGGCCTCTTTAATATATAAAACCACCCCTCTTTTCTTGGATTGTGTCAAAGAGGTAAACAATTTCCCTAATTTTGGTTGTAATAACAATTGTTCATGTTGCTTTTTAATATGAACTTCTTGTAAACAAATTATGTCGAACCTTAATTTCATTAATTTATGGAAAATCTTCCTTCTCTTAGCAGCTGAATTCAGTCCATTTATATTCATTGTAATCAATTTTTTTTCTTCCATAATTATGTTTTATATTTAGATTTAACCACTCTCGTGGGTCTTGCCTCACGTTGATCTTTAATATCCACTTGTCCACCTACTGCACCTTCTTCTTTTCCAACCTCCATTTGTTCCTCTTGGGATTCAATTGATGGGACCTCCTTTCCTGCTCCTCCTTCTCTGCCTCCAAAAACCTCTGCACAAAACAGTTCTGCTTTCTCAATTGAATCAATTCTATGTCTCTGTTCCTGCCACGTAAACATCAATCCTTCTGGAATCAACCACCTGTAAGACACCTCTTTTTCCAATAACCTTTTAGTCAGGAATCGGTATTCTCTTCTCATCTCTCTCACTCTTCTAGGTATTTGTTTTAAAACCAAAATTTCTTTACTTTTGTATTTCAGTGGCTTCTCTCTTGCTACTTGCAATATTTGTGTCTTCAAAGATTTTTTAATAAATCTAATATGAACTTCTCTGGGTAGGTTATTTCTCATCGCATATCTTGTAAAAACTCGATATATCTCATCAATTCCATCCATCATCTTCTCTTCTGTTATCTCGAGCGCCTCCGCCAGAATTCCTACCATTATCGCAACCAAGTCTTGTCCTTTTTCTTCTTCTATATTTTGGAATCTAAGATAAAATTCTGATCTATCCAACTCCCACTTCAACATCTCACTTTTTTCTTGTTCAATCGCTGTTAATCTATTGTCGATATTTCCAATTTTCTCCTCTCTTTGTTTGCCTCCCTCTTCAACATTTTGGAGTCTCTCTTCATATTTTTCCATCATCTGTTCCATCCTACCTGTTCTTTGTTCAATAGTATCCATTTTTACCTTAAGATCTTGAATTCCTTGCATAATCATCTGGAAGGATACTTTTTCTTGTTCTTTTTCTTTCTCTTTATCTTGCTTTAACAATGTCTGAATTGAGCGCTGTCCAGATGGTGGGGAGGCAGAAGCAGACATAGAGGCACCCGAAGATATAAATTTCTTACTCATTTTAAGTGGTTCCAACTCTTCAAGTTTTTTAATCCACAAAAAAAAGAGAAAAAAATATGAAATTATAATCCAAGGTAAAAAGGCCAACAATAAAAAAGCCAAAAGTGAGAGAAAAAAAGAAAAAAAGAAAAAAAAATTCTTCAAATTCTTCCTGACCTTAGTCCAATAAAAAAAAGAAAAAAAAACCATAAAAAAAGTAACAGTAAAAATAAAAACCCAATAATAATAATAAACAAGACAAAGCCAAAAAGGAAGAAGGGAAGAAGAAAAAGAGAAAAAACAAAAAACAAAACAAAAACCAAGAAAAATAAGTTTCTTCAGATTCCACACCTTAGTCCAGCCAGAAAAAAAAAAAAAAGAAAAAACCTCAATTGAAAAAAGGAAAAAGAAATAGTCCGCTGATGTACATTTAAAAAAAAAAAAGGAAAAAAGAGAAAACAGGATCCAAATAGGCAAAAGAAAAAATAAAATCAGTTAAATCAAAATAAAATATAAGTAGAAAAAAGAAATTCAGAGGCTTCCCTTTGCAAATAAATCAAGCTTAAAAGTAAGGACCTTGATGTTAGTGAAGGGGTTGGCAGAACTCAAAAAAAAAACAACAACACTGCACTCTATTTAATTATCCAAGGCTCTAATTATAACTCCCTTCTCTTTCCCACAAGCGTCAAAGCTGAGCCATGTATATCCAGAAAGACACCTGTAATAATATTCCACAAAGTGCTTTCCTCTATCTTATCAGGGGATGTCCTTGAGAAGAAGAGTCTGTTTTTTATTATTATTTTTTTAAATATTTCCGAGCCTCTAGGTGGCAGTGTTACAAAGTATCATAGTTCTCACTTTCCCCCCTCCTCTCTTAAGGGAAAGCCGGCTTACAATACACAAAACAGAAACCGAAAGATCAAACAAAATCAAGAGAAGCCTCTAGCCCAGAAAAAAAAAAAAAAAAAGTCCAGAAGAAGAATAAAACATATAAATATATAGAAAAAAGAAAACAGTCCAGTTATCCAATAAGTAACAATAGAGTCCGGAAGCAAAGAAAAGAAAAAAAATGGATTCTCTCTTTGACGTTTCCCTAAAAAAACGCCGCTAAATCAATTTTGTCAAAAAACAAAACAAAAATCACACAGGTTTCTTCAGATAATTAGAGTAAACTTTCAAAATTCAAAAAATTAAATAAAAAAAAGAAGTTCTCACCCAACCGACAAACTCTTTCTCAAACTCTTTCCGTCTGGAGTCGCCCTGGCCTCAGCAGCATGGGGGCTGCCTCTCCGCCGCTGGCAAGAAGAGCTTCACCTGGGCTCTCCAGGGATTTTGCGGTATCCCCGGAATCCTCAGGATATGCTCTTCACGATGGCTGTCCCTACGGGACAGCGTAGGTCCGTTGGACCGGCCAGTGGCGGAGATATCGGCTGCAATCGAGGAGCTCGATTGCAGACCGTATCGCCACGGCGCAAGCTCCTCCCATCTCCAGACACGGGACTTTTTGTCGGAACTGCATTCAATTCACCAATTGATTTCATGGCAATTAGAACGGGCTAAGGAAGAGTATAAAAGGTTCGCAGATTGTTCGCGCTGAGCAACGCCCCCACTGGCCGTGTGAGACAGGGCGTGGTTATCCACAAAGCATCTACGGGTCGATCGTCCGATTAAGAAGTTGGACTATCGTTTCATCGGTCCCTTCCCTATTGAGGTGGTCATCAATCCCGTTACTTATCAGCTCACCCTACTGCGCTCCATGCCCATTCATCCTGTCTTCCACCATTCCCTTCTGGTTCCTGACGCCCCATCCAGTGCTCTCCGTTCTCCTGCTGCTACGGTTCCTCCATCTGTACCCGGCGATGATCCCGCTGCTGACGACACGGTGGTCAGCATTCAAGATTCTCACTGGCTGAAAGGACGGTTTCAATACTTTGTTGAGAGGCTAGGAGATGGACCGGAGGTTCTTTCCTGGGTGGATGCTTCCACGGTCCATGCCCCGGACCTTATCCGGAGATTCCATGAACAGTTTCCATTGAAACCGCGTCCGGATTGTCAAACTCAGGGGAAGGGCCCTGCGGTGAGGGATAGTGTTGTGGCTTGGAGGTTTGAGCCTGCTTTGTCAGAGGTCGAGGACTTGGTAAATGAGGAAGAGGAGGATTTGGCTCTGAGGTTTGAGCCTGCTTTGCTAGAGGACACAGACTTGGACGGTGCAGAAGGGAAGGATTTGGCTCTGAGGTTTGAGCCTGCTTTGTTAGAGGATTTGGAATTGCTTTCCTCCCCAGGACTTTCCTCCTCGGCAGGATCTTCCCCCCTGATTGTGCCTCAGGTGTTGGCAGATATTCAGGAGGACGTATCAGAGCCTCTGACTGAGGATCAAGCCAAGGAATGCTGGCTTGATGTGAGGCAAGGGCGCAGGCAAAAGTGTAAGTTGCAACATAAAAGGAAAGGACAAATTAGAGACTGAGATGAGGGTCTGACACACCCCACAGAGAATAAAAGTGGGTGTGTCTCAGTCTGTGCCCCATTCAAAATCCAAGAAAGAAATACTCAGACTCCAATGATTAGAGCAAAGGTTTTTCTTTTACTGAAATTCAAAGTGGAGGCTACAGGTAGAATTCTGAATCCAAAGAATTTGGCGCGCAGATCACATGTACAAAGGGATGGAATTGTTCCCACCCCCCAAAGTCCAAAAGGCTCTTCCAATTAAAAGTTCTGAATATGATCATGTGGGCATCTTCAGGTGGTGATGCAGCCTCTGTCCGTTGACCTTGACATATTTTGATAAAACTTCACAGCTGGGCAAAGGAAAGGAAAAGCTAGGAAATAGAAACTTAAGAACAGGAATTTATACTCCCCCTCCTCCTTCTCATTTACAGCACAGGAATGTAACACCTCCAGTTTTCTTCCCCTCCAATTCCCCCCACCCGCCGTTACTAATGACAGCTGAAAGATGGAGAGCAGTGAGAAAGATGCATAGCAATAGGAAAGATGTAGAAGAGATCTTGAAGGCTGACCATGTGTTAGTTCTGGATTCTTGTTCGGGACAACGTGTTAATTTGTGAGAGCAGCTCCAACGGATTCTGTGTGTGTGGCGATAGCCTGTGATTTATGTTCTTGCTTTATTATTGGACTTGGCAGACAGCTTGTGTGAGACTGCCAAGGACTTGCCTAGCCAAAGGAATTTAACCCTGTCATTACTGGTCTTGTCTGCTTGTGTATATTCCTTTGGAAACTTGGACTTCTCACTTCATTGGCACAGGTGAGACATAACATATATAGGTTGTAATATTTAGATAACTCTAAATATATATTTTTTGACATTTGAGTTCTGAAATACATTTTACACGTATGTTTTTGTTATTTCTCTTGAGATGAGATCATAGGGACAGATTAGGTAACTAAAATCTTTCATTTACCGTTTAACCTGGGACCTACAGATTAAATCAATTCCTTTGGTAGTTTACAGAGATTGGATTCCTTAAGTTTTCTACTTTTAGAGATGTATAGCTTTGTTTCCAACATTAATGCTCTTTTAATTATTTTAGAGGGAGGTAAAAAACCCATCTCTCATTTAATACTTCATTTAGAAATCAGCCTGGAAATAGCTGTTCTTCTACTTGCTCTTTTGCAACATTTACCATTATTCACTGACCTCTAGGCACTTGAATGGAAGGCAGCGGCTGCTGGTTACATGTTTGTTGCCTTGTTTGGAGCATTTCTAATTAATTATTTGTAATTGCAGAGGCAAACCTTTCTCCCCCGTGTGCTCATTTTTATTTCTTACTTCTTTTCCAGCCTCGGTAACAAGATGTTTGATCTCTGAAGCCTGTTAAGGCTTAGAAAGAGGAACGGAAATATCTGGGAAGAGAGTCAGGCAACCTGGTTCCCAATTAATAAATAATTAAGTTCCAAAGCTATGGTGCTGTGCTTAAGTCACACCGTTGACATCATTGGGATGTGGTCTCCATGGTGACTTGGCACACATGAATTGAAGTGATCTCTTTGGGAGGTGGAATAGGAAAAGCGAGAGGATAGGAATGAAAAAAGAAACCCAGGGAAAGGGGTTGAAATGCAGATTAACATATTCTTCCTTATCATCTATTCATGAGCTTTGATTTACAATGGTATCAAGAGCTATAAAAGCCAATCACACCTCTCTAGCCTTGACAGGATTCTGTGTGATGATGATGGCCTGAAAATTTCCCCCTTTTTTAATTAGTGCATTTGTTGCATCAAAGCTTAAAACATGTGTCTTCGCATGTTTGCACTTTGGAGCAAACAAGGGATCCCTTAGCTTTTCAGAGTCGCTACCCTGATTTAATGCAAGCAAATGTCTGTGATGGCTATTAGTTAGACTGTTAGGATTTTATTTCTTACAGTCAATTAGAGTTGCACTTCATACTGTCAAGAGCAGGGGTCTTCAAACTTGTCAGCTTTAAGACTTGTGGACTTCAACTCCCAGAATTCCTCCTCCAGTCATGTTAGCTCAGGAATCCTGGGAGATGAAGTCCACAAGTCTTAAACTTGTCAAGTTTGAAGACCCTTGGTCAAAAAGGTGAAGGCTGTTGTGGGAGGGGCATTATTATAAGAAAGAATATCGATAGAAAGGAACATTTGTAGCTCAGGGTTAATTGTGGGGTCCTTGGTGCTCTCTGAGCTTGGTTGTTTTCTTGCAGATATTTCTTTACCTAACTAGGTAACATCATATTTACCAACAAAGAAATAAAGGGAGACTAGTATAGATCTATATCAACCTATTTAGCTCTCATCAGCTAGCCATACCCTTCTGGGATTCAAACCCTATCTGCATATTAGGCAGAAAGAATAAAACAGAAGCAGTATGCTCTGTCCCATAATTGACAGGTTGCCCAGACAAAAAATACATGTTTGTTTTTTGCTTGTGTTTCCAGGAGTGTGGCTTGTTCTCGGGGTGTGTATCTGTGTGTGTGTGTGTATGTGTGTTGGTATGTATACACAAACATGTACACACACATACACATATATACACTTGGGCATGTACACACAAAACAACTTTCTACCAAAATTGACTGGGCAAGCCACTTATATATAAAGAGAACAAACCCCACTAATTCTAGCACTGATGATAGCAATAGCAATAGCACTTAGACTTATATACCACTTCACAGTGCTTTCCAGCCCTCTCTAAGCAGTTTGCAGAGTCAGCATATTAGGATGGAAGGATGAGTCCACTTTGTGCCTGGTGAGATTTGATCTGCCAAATTGCAGGCAGTCGTCAGTCAGCAGAATTAGCCTGCACTACTGCACTCTAACCACTGCGCCACCAAGGCTCTCCGATATTATCTAGTTGGGTAATGAATTGTCTGCAAGAAAAAGAAAAAAAAAACTCAGAGAGCACCAAGGATTCCACAAGAATGAATAGATTGACATGCATTTCAACCAGGACTTGTGGTGTGCCTAACAGCAATCAAGTGCATTGACTTTCTTTCTGGTATTCATCTGCATATGGTTATTGGACTCTTGGTTATTATCACATGAGATGATAGGGATGCTTTTAGGATTTGGATAGAATAACCTCCCACCAATGTTGAAACCTTGTCTCCTGAAACATTTCCAGATGCAATCTAATCAGAGGTGGCATTCAGCAGGTTCTGACCAGTTCTGGAGAACCGGTAGTGGAAATGTTGAATAGTTCACAGAACTGGCAAATACAACCTCTGACTGGCCCCGCCCTCATCTGTTCCCTGCCTCCCAAGTCCCAGCTGAACGGCTGGGTCTTCTTTGGTTGCCCTGCACAGGAGAACGGAGCTAGAAAGCAGGTTAGTGGGGGGGGGAGGGAATGGGGATTTTGCAGTAACCTTTCTCCAGGAGTGGGGTGGGAATGGAGATTTTGCATATCCTTCCCCTGCCATGCCCACCAAGCCATGCCCACAGAACCGGTAGTAAACATTTTTGAATCCCACCACTGAATCTAATGTGCTGGTTTTCACCCAAAAGTCTCTAAGCCCTTTTGGGCTCAGAATCGTTACCTTTATTTGGGTGAGAAATCACACTTCAAAACATGGCTCACAAAATACTTTACATTGGTATATTTAAATTATTGGGATTTATCCCCCTGAATTTTTTTTCTTGTCTGTTCCATTAAGAATAGCAATCTGGGGAAGTTGATCAATTTCCCTTTGCAGGAGCATGTAGAAGCAAGAGAAAATGGGATTTATGTACCAGGAGATAGGTGTCGCTATGCAAGCTACCTTTTGCAGAAGCAAACTGTTCCATTTATATCACCCTTTTTCTGATGCCTCCCAAATGGGCTGCCACTCTTAGCTTATTTTGAAGATGAAGCCAATCAGGCATCTTTAAGTTGGTCATTCTGATTTGAGGGTAGCAGGCAGAGATTAAATGCGTCATTTCTTTGGTATGTTGGTTTGTGATTGTAGAACTAGAAAAGCCATAAGGAAGTAGAACATCAACCCAGTGGTGGGATTCATTTTTTTTTTTACTACCAGTTCTGTGGGTGTGGCTTGGTGGACATGGCAGGGAAGGAAGATACTGTAAAATCTCCAGTCAGAGGTGGTATTTAGTATTTATTTTTTAGTATTTATTTATTTGTCAATCACTTACAAGATACAGGTATAAGAATAAATATAGTTTTGAATACATGAGATAGATACTTATAAGAAGAAAAAAAAATAGGACAGGGACAGTAGGCACGATTGGTGCATTTATGCACGTCCCCTAAAGGCCTCTTAGGAAGGGGGAGAGGTCAATAGTAGACAGTCTAAGGTTAAAGTTTTGGGGGTTTGGGGAAGAAACCACAGAGTCAGGTAGAGTATTACAAACATTGACCACTCTGTTGCTGAAGTCGTATTTCCTGCAATCAAGTTTAGTGCGATTAACCTTGAGTTTGTATCTATTGTTTGCTCTTGTGTTGTTATGATTAAAGCTGAAGTATTCATTTGCAGGCAGAACATTGCAATGTATGATTTTATATACTATACTGAGATTGGACCGGAGGCGGCGTAGTTCTAGATTTTCTAGGTCTAGAGTTTCAAGTCTGGTGGCATAAGGTATTCTGCAATGAGTAGAGGAGCAGAGAACTCTTCTTGTGAAATATTTCTGGACTTTTTCAATTGTGTTAATATCAGATACATGATATGGGTTCCAGACTGATGAGCTGTATTGAAGTATTGGTCTAGCAAATGTTTTGTATGCTCTAGTTAGTAGTGTGATGTTACCAGAGAAGAAGCTACGTAGGATTAGATTAACAACTCTTAATGCCTTTTTGGCTATGTAGTTACAGTGGGCTCTAGCACTTAGATCATTTGAGATGAGTACTCCAAGGCCCTTGACAAAGTTTGGATCCTCAATAAGGTCTTGACTATTTAGCTTGTATTTTATTTTCTGATTCTTTCTACCAATATGTAAGACAGAGCATTTATTTGTTGAGATTTGAAGTTGCCATTTGATTGACCATTATGATACATAGTCAAGGTCTTTTTGGAGGGTAGTAGCATTGTCTGTGGTGTTGAATAGCTTTACATCATCAGTGAAGAGAAGTGGTGTTTGCTGGTTTTCCGAATTACTCAAAATTTCTGCTACCGGTTCTCCAGAACTGGTCAGAACCTACTGAATACCACCTCTGCATCAACTCCACTAAAAATCTAAGAAGAATCTAAACAGCAATCCTAACTTTACTTCTGTTTTTTTTTACCCCAACGCCCTAATAAAAAGAAAGGTGTTTCTTGTGTGAGAGGCGGGGGAGGGAGGGTGGGGGAGAGATTCTTTTTTCCCCACAAAGGTCAACTGGACTTCCTTAGTTTTTTTGTTTTGAAAACATTTTGTTTCTCATCCAAGAAGCTTCTTCAGTTCTTGAACTGAAGAAAAATTAATCAACTGAAGAAGCTTCTTGGATGAAAACTTTTTCAAAGGAAAGAAACAAAGTCCAGTTGCCTTTGGGGGGGGGGGGAGAAAAGCACCTTTGGGACAACCTCAGCCTGGATGATTGAGAGAGTGAGTGAATGTGTGTTTCTCTATGTATGTGTGTGTGAGCGAGCGAGCGAGCTATGTCCACTGTTGTTACATGCACTCTTTTTGGTCTCAGGGTTTCTTATAGTAAGTGGGAATGACCTTGATAGACAGGGGGAAGAGCCACAGTCTGAACAAAGCTCAGGTAAAGGCAGCTAAGCTCACAGAAATAATGGATGCATGGTAGATGTCTCAAAAGGAACTATCTCTAGTTTCTTGGGTTGTATAGATAATGGGAGAAATGGACCTTTAGACTTACAAGACTCGAACTTTGCAATGAAGTAGAACTAGTTTTTCTGGGTGTGTTTCTTGTCTGGACTATCTTGAAAGACTGACATGCTTTCTGTGTTTGATCTTGGTCCTTCTAGCCCTTGCATCAACACACTTGGAAAGTTTTTAATTAGAAAACCTTGTATGAAAAGATCTCTTTCACTGATGAAGACAAGATCCATTCAGAATTCAGTGTGGAGCCCAGTAAGCAGTTGTCCCCAACTGGGCCTCTTCTAAATTGAATTCAGAGCTTCACCTTGTAGGTCTGTTGTTGGTTACCAACACCTGCAACACCTGTTCTCCTTCTGAACTGATTAAGAATCCCTCCACTGTTTTTATTTCATTAATCTTGTTATCCTCATGTTTTCCCTAATGTAATAATCCACTCGGAGAAAGGCAGCTATTATGAGGATTGCACCTGCCGATGAATACATTGATTAAAAATAAATAATAAATTACCCATTGGTGCTCCTTGAGAAGAAGAATAGAGAGGATTCAAAATTCCAGCACTGGGAGCAAATACGGGCAGAGGGATATGGGGATTTATTATGGGAGTAAATATTGTACTTTTGTTGGTGTATAGAGTAATGTTGTCAGTTCGGAATTTTCAAAACATCTCTGAATATTGAGCAATATTTGTGTTGAAAAGGAATCCTTTTCAGCTGTAATAGTTCCCAAGGCACAAGAGAAGCCAAGGATATAGTGTATGTAAAATTCTGATGACACAGAAATCTTCACAATGTAATTAATTTCCCCACTTTCTCTCCCTTTCTGTATGTCTGTGTATATATACCTTGAGTCTGCCATTCTCTTTCAGTCTGAAGAAAAGAAGGGCAAAATCATATCTATCTATCTATCTATCTATCTATCTATCTATCTATCTATCTATC
>NW_020769351.1:8873655-8891898 GCF_900518735.1 Pseudonaja textilis
ATTATTATTATTATTATTATTATTATTATTATTATTATTATTATTATTATTATCTTGTGGAAAGGGAATTTCACGAAGGCAGTAGTGTCACAAAAAAACAGGAAAAGCCCAAGGGGAACATCAGGTCAGCCAGAAAACAAACTTACATAGGAAAAGGAATCAAATAAAAAGTATTAAAGAATCCCTATAGACAAAAGCCTAAGTAATTAAGAAAACTAGACAAATAGGAAAAGGAAACAAAAGATAATTTAGAAAACCCTTTCAAACACAGGACATACCAAATAAGCAAAACAAACAGACAAAAGACACAAAATATAAATTACAAAAGGGTCAGACAGGAGATTGCCACAGAACAAATATGAAAAACTGTCTTAAACTGAAAGAGATTACAGAAAACCAATGATACAATCTGGCCACCCCATGGAGTTTGCCCTCCGGCGGAAATAAAGACAAACTCAAACAGGATTTGAAACATTAGGCACAAATACAAACACTCACACAAAATCAATTTACAAAGGGAGAAAAGGGTATAAAAAACCAGGGACTTACCATAAGAAGCTAGCTAGCCCAGGAACGCAGACTTCTCACTGTTCTCTGCCTTCCTGAAAAATAAAAAGATCCAGCTTTCAAGCAGTTGTCTATATCCTTGCGCCGGAGCTCTCCCAGTGGGAAAATTGAATCCTCAAAAGAAAGGCATTTTGACACCTTTCAACAATCTTTAGTGAGATTCATAGCCTTTGGGGCTGGTTGGTAGCTCAACAGCTCGAGCCTTAACCAAGGACCTAGGAACTGTTAAGGTAGCGTCAGAGGATATAAGCTGTTCCAAGTAGGGTGGGTTTTTTTGTAGAATCAGGGTATTCAAGTCTGATAAATTCATAATTTCCAAATAGCGAGGTAGCCCTTTAGGTATTGCTCCAAGGGCTCCAATTACAATTGGGATAACACATGATTTCTTTTTCCAAAGTTGCTCAACTTCAATTTATAAGTCCCTGTACTTTGTGATTTTTTCTTGCTGCGTGTCTTCAATTCATGCATCACCAGGTATTGCAATGTCAATGAACCAAACCTTTTTCTTTTCAACTATTGTTATGTCAGGTGTGTTGTGGGCCAAATGCTTGTCTGTCTGAATTCTGAAGTCCCACAAGATCTTGACTTTTTCATTCATCATAACATTATCATCATCATTATTACTATTACTATTAATCTCTTTTATTCATTAAACATGAAACTCAGTCAATGAACATTTCAAAATGTATCACAAATACCAGTGACTGGTGCTAATGGCTAATACGAGTTGCAACCTGTGTCCTAGATATCAACCTCAGACAACAGCAACAGCAACAACAACAACAACAACAACAACAACAATAATAATAATAATAATATCTGGACTGCTGCAAGAAAAAACAAAAATGTACTGTAGGCAAGCTGATTCATTTTTTCTTGCAGCAGTCCAGATAACATCAATTGAACAAACAAATCAGCTTGCCTACCATACAGCAGTCATAGTAACAGAAGAACTGGGGATTCAACAGCCACAGCCCCCTAAAAAATCAACTGGAAAACCACAGTGGAAAATCAGGTTGGAGTTGAAAATCAAGAGCCTGCAAGCAGATGCAAGCAACTTGAAGCATTTGCAGGAGAAAAAGCTGAAAAACAGCAAAATCAAGAAACATCTGATAAAAAAATATGGGCTCAGCACAAGAAAAATTGACAAAGCATTGGAAATTGTGAAGTAGCAGATAACAGCAACAGCAAGAAAAATGGAAAGATACGAAGCCAGAGTCATCCAGTACAAACAAAATCAATTGTTTTAATCACACCAAAGATGGTTCTAACAGAGTCTGAATCAGACAGGGGATACGAAAATTGAAAAAACCTGAAAAAATGGCAGTTTTGGAAAGACCTATCGGAGACAGAAATGTTACAACAAAAATGCTGGGTGGATCAAAGACTTTGTGATGAAATTCTCCAAGAACAAAATGGACCAACTGGAAATAACTACTGAAATGATAAGCAACAGGGTGAAAAAAGTCAAGAACTGGACATTGCCTGGCAATGAACAACTGCATGGCTTTTGGCTCAAATACCTGACCAGCCTGCACGGAAAAATGGCTGAACAATTCAATGAGATGCTGCAGACAGGAAACATCAGTGAATGGTTAACAGCTGGGAAAACCTACTTGATACAGAAGAATCCAGCAAAAGGGGCAACACCTGCAAATTACAGGCCAATAACATGTCTGCCAACCATGTTCAAGCTGCTGACCAGCATCATAGCTGACAGGATCCAAGACTACCTAGAAGCAAATAACATCTTGCCAGTAGAGCAGAAAGAACACAAACGAGAAAGCAAAGGCACAAAAGATCAGCTTCTGATCGACAAAATGATTTTAGAGAACTGCAAAAGCTGAAAAACAAATCTGCATACAACTTGGATTGACTACAAGAAAGCATTTGATTCACTACCGCACAGCTGGATCATCAAGTGCCTGGATGTCATCGGAATATGCAAGTTCATTGGTACTTTCACTGCAAATGTGATGAAGCACTGGAAAACAGAACTGTTTATTGGAAGTGAAAGCTACGGACTGGTCAACATCAAAAGAGGAATTTTCCAGGGTGATTCTTTATTACCTCTGCTGTTCATCATCGCCATGACCCCCTTGTCAACAATTTTACAGAAAAATAACCTGGGTTATCAAACTGCTAAAAATTCACAGAAAATCTCTCACCTGCTGTACATGGATGATCTGAAGTTATACAGAAAATCAGAAATTGAAATCCAGTCACTGACCAATACAGTTTGAATTTTCAGCACTGACATCAGCATGGAGTTTGGCCTGGACAAATGCGCCACAGTGGCACTGAAAAAAGGGAAGATTGTAGAAAGTGATAGAATTGAAATGCCCAATGGACAAACCATCAAGTGCCACCAACCCAAAGCTTACAAATGCCTGGGCATACTGCAGCTGGATAATATCAAGCACGGGCAAGTCAAAAATGTGGTCAGCAAAGAATACACACAAAGGGTCTAAAAATTCTAAAAATCAAACTGAATGGTGGTAACACTATCAAGGCTATAAATACCTGGGCCATACCATCATCAGATATACAGCTGGGATCATAAACTGGACACAGGCAGAGCTGGACAGCTTGGATAGGAAAACAAGAAAACTGATGACCATACACTATGCACTGCACCCGCGTAGTGATGTTGACAGCTTATATTTGCCGAGAAAAGCAGGCGGCAGAGGACTTTTGCAATTGAAGCAGACAGTCGAAGAACAGAAGCACGCTCTGGCAGATTATGTGAAAGACAGTGTTGAACCAGCTTTGATGGAGGCCAACAAGAGGAAGCTGTTCAAAGTACAGCAAACCAAGAATCAATATAGAAAAACAGCGATGCAAACTCGGGCTGACAGCTGGTGTAACAAAGCACTGCATGGACAGTTCCTTGAAAAGATCCAAGGAAAAGTAGAAAAGGAAAAGACCTGGTTATGGCTGACCAACAAAACACTGAAGAAAGAAACAGAAGGCCTGATTCTTGCAGCCCAAGAACAAGCCATCAGAATGAATGTAATCAAAGCCAGAATAGAAAAATCTGCTGATGACCCCAAACGCAGACTCTGCAAAGAAGTGGATGAAACCATTGATCACATACTGAGCTGTTGCAAGACAATAGCTCAGACTGACTATAAACAACATCCCAACATAGTCGCTCAGATGGTCCACTGGCACTTGTGTCACAACTACCATCTGCCTGTAGCAAAGAACTGGTGAGATCATAAGCCTGAAAAAGTGGTCAAAAATGAGCATGCAAAACTACTGTGGGACTTCCAAATACAGACTGACAAATTCTGGAACACAATGCCCCAGATATCATGATTGTGGAGAAGAAAAAAGTGTGGATCACTGACACTGCTATACCTGGTAATAGCAGAATTGACGAGAAACAACTTGAAAAAGTCATCAGATATCAGGACTTGAGAATCAACTGCAGAGACTCTGGCATAAACCAGTACAGGTATTTCCAGTGGATACTTGGCACACTGGGTGCCGTGCCTAAAGACCTAGGCAAGCACATAAAAACAATTGGCGCTGACAAGATCACCATTGGTCAGCTGCAGAAGGCCACCTTACTGGGATCTGCTTGTATAATCCTTCGATACATCACACAGTCCTAAACACTTGGGAAGTGTTTGACTAGTGATTTGTGATACGAAACCCAGCATGGTTATCTCGTCTGCTGTGTATACTGTCATAATAATAATAATAAGCCAAGATATTAACCAGTAACAGAATAAACTGGAATATACAATGTAATATATACATTTAGACTTAAATGTCTTGGCTTAATAATAACCAGTAACAGAATAAATATGCAATATACCATGGAATATACAATGTAATGTATACATTTAGACTGAAGATGTTGTTTTTGAAGATCGCTTCATTTTATAGTATATAAGATTCTACCTCAGATACCTTGAAACCATAATTCTTTTTGTAATTATTGTTTTGTAAAATACATTGTTTTACTGCCCATTCCATCTAATGCCTCCATACAGGTAGTCCTTGACTTATGGACACAATTGAGTCCAACATTTTTATTAAGCAAGACGTTTGTGAAATGAATTTTGCCCCATATTTTACAATCTTTCTTGCCACATTTGTTAAGTGAATCATTGCAGTTGTTAAGTTAGTCATCCAGTTGTTAAGTGAATCTGGCTTCCCCATTGACTTTGCTCCTCAGAAGGTCACAAAAGTGGATCACTTGACCCCGAGACACTGAGACTGTCATAACTATGAACCAGTTGCCAAGCACCTGAATTTTGATCACGTGACCATGGAGATGGTGCAACAGTCCTAAGTGTGAAAAAAAAATAGAATAACAGAATAACAGAATTGGAAGGGACCTTGGAGTTCATCTAGTTCAACAGTCAGCAATCACTTTTTTTCAGTGCTGTTATAATTTTGAACAGTCACTAAACAAAATGATGGAAGTAGAGGACTATCTGTACTAGTATTCCAGTTCATTGTGACAGGCCCAAGGGAAACAAAGGTGCTAAGGGTGTTTTCAAATCTAGGTTTAATAAATTATGGATTTTTTTTCTTCACCGATCCTTTTGAAAGTATAGAATAATTCCAGTGCTTAAAGATTTTATAAATAAATGTGTCTCCCTGTTTCATAACACATGCCCTTTCCCTAGGCAATAATAAAGAAGAAATATATGTCAGAACATCAGTAAGTTCTGAGGGATGAAACTAAGTAAGTAGATCAAAGGTATTAGGTTTTTGCTAGTGCTGTGTAAAACATGCTATGCCACAAAGATTTTGGGAGCACTTTGCTGGATATAAATTTATTGGTCATATGTGACCTAATTTATGCATATTATTTTATTCAGTTGGGTTTGTAAATCCTCCCTGGAGTCATTCCAAATGTGAAATGAAAGATATTTTTCCTGCAAAATATATGTAATCCACATTAATTGCTTTTGATGGGAATGAGCTGAATGGACTAATAGCGAAATAGTTTAATTCTTTAATCATGTCACCACAGCAGCAAAGCAATCTCAGAACAGCTCCAGTGTGGACAGATATTGAATCTGGGGAGGGGAATCCTAAGAGCTCATGGGAATGAGCTAACAAAGCAAGGTTAATCTCAGGAGGGAGAAAAGCAACCATGTGGATGAATATTCCTTCTCAGTTGCAGTTACTTCATTTTCTTCCATTTCCAAAATAATATTTGGGGCAAAAAGGGTTTAAAATATTAGGTATGTTTTCTCTGGCCTAATTTTTCAACTCCAATGTCTTTTTTTTTTTCAAAGTTATTATTATGATTAAGGCTTGGGCCAGTGGTGGGATTCAATTTTTTTTTTAAAAAAAAACAATTCTATTGGTTTTTAAAGACAAACAAAAACAAACAAAACATAAAAACATCCAGCTTTCTTTCATAAACGTACAAGCAGTATGTCGGTTGGTTTACAAATTTTTTGTGCATCCATTTCATAGTCTCAATTACTGTTACATTGCATAATAACTCATATTAACAATCAAAAATTGAATACCCTAGTATCACTATTAATCAATCATTTGACTATAATTTTGTTCATTCATACTTTGCAAGATAACTATAATTTACTTAGTTTATTTTATAACAATTCATATAATCCTCTCAAATCTATCCTAAAAACATTTTATAGATATGCTAACAAAAAAAAGAAAAACATCTTTATATATTCATTATTTTCTAAAGTTCTAAGTATTCTATTATTGTATTTTATTATCTAACCATTGATAGAAAAGGTCCCAAATTTTATCAAATTGTTTATCCTCTTGTTCTCTAATTTCAAATGTCAATCTACTCATTTCAGCACATTCCAATATTTTCTTAATGATTTCCTCCTGCAATGGTATTTTCTCATTTTTCCAATTTTTAGCAAATACAATCCTAGCCGCTGTTAATACATTTACAATCAGGTATTTCAAATCTTTACTATATGTATCAGGTAAAATTCCCAATTAAAAAATCTCTGGTTTCAAGTCTATGTGTTTCTTTATCATTTTTCCAACCACATGTGCATTTTACTCCAGTATTTTTTAGCATCTGCACAAGTCCACCACATATGGTAATATGAGCCAGATGTCTGATGACATTTCCAACATTTTTCGGATTTATTCTTGAACATTCTTGCTATTCTTGTCGGGGGGAAATGCCACCTGTAAAACATCTTATACAAATTTTCTTTATATGCTGTTGACGTTGTCATTTTATAATTTTGAGACCAGAATTTTTGCCATTTCTCTAAATCAATTCCATATCCAAAATTCTTCCCCCAAGCAATCAGTTTCTTTAACTTGTTCTTCCTCTAGTTTAATTTCCAATAAATAACCATATAGTTTTTTAATCACCTTTTCATTAGTACCTGTCAAAATCTTATCTAAATCAGTCAATTTATCATAGAAACCTTCTGTTTTAAAATCTTCATCATATCTTGAATGTATTTGCGCATATGAAAACCAGTTCATCTTTATACCTTGTTCCTCTAAATTTTGCATCGATTTGAGTTCACCCTTTTCATCCAATATTTCCCCATATCTAACTGTTTATTCCTTCTTGTATATTATAGGATAGGAAAATGCTTCAATAGTCGATAACCAAACTGGAATTTTCAAATAACATTGTCTTTTAATCTTCTCCCAGTTTAACCACAAAGACTCCCATATATGATGTCTTCTAAAATAGCCCTGTGTTTTAGTTCCCTTATACCATAAAAAAGCATGCCAACCCAACAACAAATCATGTCCTTCTAGTGTCAACAATCTAGTCTTTCTTAATGTTATCCATTCCTTAGCCCACATCAAATTTGCAGCTTGATAGTACAACTCCCAATTAGGCAAACCTAATCCTCCTCTAATTCTAGCATCTTGTAAAAGTTTTAACTTTATTCTAGCTTTCTTACCTTGCCATATATACTTCAACACAATTTTATTTAAATCTTCAAAATAGTCTTTTCCAAGCCTAATTGGTATTGTTTGAAACAAGTATAAGATTCTGGGTAGGATATTCATCTTGATTGTGAAATTCTCCCTATTAATGACAATTGTAGATTTTCCCATTTCATCAAATCTAACATTATCTGTTGTTTAAGTTTAATGTAATTGTTCTCTTTTAACGTACTATATCTTGATGTCAAATGTATCCCCAAATACTTAACCTTATTCGTGACTTGAATTTTCAATAGGTCTGCCAGTTCTTCTCTTTGTCTTAGTAGCATATTCTTTGTCAAAATCTTTGTTTTATCTTTGTTTATTTTCAAACCGGTCACCTCACCATATGTCTCTATCTTTTTCAATAATTTTGTTTTCTAAAGGGTCTTCCAAAATAAAGGCCAAATCATCCGCAAAGGCTTGCAATTTAAATTCTTCCTTTTTAATTTTCATTCCTTTTATACTTTTGTCATCTCTGATATTTCTATTCAACACTTCCAAAGTTAAAACAAATAGCAAAGGTGATAGTGGGCATCCTTGTCTTGAACCTTTTCTTATATAGATAGAATCTGTGAATTCTCCCTCTATCTTTACCTTTGCCGTTTGCTTATAGTATATGGCTTCTATTGCTTGAATAAATTTTCTGGCGAAACCCATCTGTTCCAATAATAATAACATAAATCTCCAATTCACATTATCAAATGCCTTTTGCGCATCTAAGAATATCAAAGCCATTTTCTTTTCGGGATGTGCCTCATAATATTTCAAAGTGTCCAGGATTACTCTCATATTGTCTTTGATGTGTCTCTTTGGCAGAAATCCATTTTGATCTGGATGGATAAAGTTATTTAAGTATTTTTTAAGCCTTTCTGCCAAAAATAAAGCAAAGATTTTATAGTCTGCATTTAGTAAAGAAATAGGTCTATAATTCTTAATTTGCAATGGATCAGCCTCTTCTCTTGGAATAAGTGTAATATAGGCTTCTGACCATGTTTTAGGTATCATGTTCTTTAACATAACTTCATTCATGACTTCTAGCAATGGAAGGCTCAACGATTCTTGTAGTGTTTTATAAAATTCTGCCAGAAGCCCATCTGGACCTGGTGCTTTTCCATTATTTTGCTTCTTAAGTGCTTCAGTGAATTCCATCATTGTTATATTACTTTCTAACATTTTTTCAGTCTCTTTAGGTATCTTAGGTAGATTAGCATTCTGTAGGTACTGTTTGACTCTTTCCTCATCAATATTCTCTTGCTTATATAGTTGCCCATAGAAGTCTCGAATAATTTCCTTTTTCTCTTTATTGCCATAGCAAACTTGGCCTTGATCATCTATTAATTGCGATATTTTCCTTGATTCTTTCTCCTTTCTCAATTTGTATGCTAACCATCTACCTGGTTTATTTGCATCTTCAAAGTAGTTCTGTTCAGCACTTCTAATTTTCTGTGCCAATTCTTCTTTCTCTATTTGACCCATTTTATGTTTAATTATATCCAATTTTAGTTTAATGTCTTTTTTCTGTGGCGTTTTCTGTAGTTCTTTTTCAAATCTTTTGTGCTCATCTTCTGAAACTTTAAGTAGCTTGCCTTTTCCTAATATTCCTTTTCTTTATATAATCTATTATCAAGCCTCTAGCATATGCCTTCATTGTATCCCAGACATTCTGAATTGAAGTATCTTCTTTTTTATTTTCTCTAAAGAAAAAGGCCAATTCTTTCTCCATCCATTGTGTAAAATCTTTTTCCTTTAAAATAGTATTATTTAGCATCCATCTTGATCTTTTTTGTCCTTTCCATTTAATTGTCATTGGATTGTGGTCTGCCCAAGTACTTGTTTCAATGTTTGTTTCTTGAATGTTAGATATTAATTCTGTTGAGGTCCAAATCATATCTATTCTGGACCATGATAAGTGTCTATTTGAATAGAAGGTGTATTGTTTAGTTTTAGCATTTCTTTCTCTCCATGTATCTTTTAAGTTTATTTCATCTACCATTTTAAAAAAAGATTTAGGGAGAGTCTTTCTGTTTTGCTTTATTGTTTTCTGTGCTGTATAGTCCAATTTATTGTCTACAATTCCATTAAAATCTCCCATCATGACTATATTAGCATAGACCAGTCCAATTATTTTCATGTGTAATTTTTTGTAAAACTCTTCTTGTTTATCATTCGGAGCATAAATTGCAATCAGGAGTGTTTTCATATTATTGTCCATTATTTCCACCATTAATACTCTTCCATCTTCATCAATATGAATCAATTTTGCTGGGATATTCTCTTTAATGTATAAGACCACTCCTCTTTTCTTACATTGAGTCAAAGAAGTGAATATTTTCCCTAATTTTGGCTGTACCAACAATTGTTCATATTGTTTTTTAATGTGTACTTCTTGTAAACAAATTATATCAAATTTTAATTTCTCTAATTTATGAAAAAATTTCCTTCTTTTAACAGCTGAGTTAAGTCCATTTATATTCATTGTAATCAGTTTTTTCTCTTCCATGATTATACTTTGTAATTGGGTTTGGCAGCTCTCATAGATCTTGGTTCACGTTGTTCTTTGATCTCCACCTGTCCACCTAGTGCGCCTTCTTTTTCAGTCCCCATTTGGTTCTCTTGGAATTCAATTAGTGAGATCTCTTTCTCTGCCTCTTTCTCTCTCCTTTCAAAAAATTCTGCGTAGAATAATTCTGCTTTCTCAACTGAATCAATTGTATGTCTCTGTTCTTGCCATGTAAACATTAGTCCTTCTGGAATCAGCCATCTATAATTCACCTCTTTTTTCAATTACATTTTAGTCAGGAATCGGTATTCTCTTCTCATCTCTCTCACTCTTCTAGGTATTTCTTTTAAAACCACAATCTCCCTGCCTTTGTATTTCAACGTTTTCTCTCTTGCCACTTGTAATATTTGTGTTTTAATGGCTTTTTTTGTAAATCTGATGTGAACTCTTGGTAGGTTGTTCCTCATCGCATATCTTGTAAAAACTCTGTATACCTCATTTACTCCATCCATCATCTTCTCCTCTGTTATTTCCAAAGCTTCAGCCAGTATTTCTATCATTATCGTGGCTAGATTTTGTCCTTTTTCTTCCTCTATATTTTGAAATCTGAGATAAAATTCTGATCTGTCCATCTCCCACTTCAGCATCCCACTTTTATCTTGTTCAACCACTGTTAATCTACTGTCAATATTTTCAATCTTCTTGTCTCTTTGTTTAACTTCTTCAATTTTTTGGAATCTCTCATCATACTTCGCCATCATTTGTTGAATATTTTCAATTTTTTCATCAGTCTTCCCTGTTCTTTGTTCAATGTTCTCTGTTCTTTGTTCAATGTTCTCTGTTCTTTGTTCAGTGTTCTCTATTCTCTTTTCAATGGTGTCTGATTTTATTTTAAGGTCTTGGATTCCTTGCATAATCATCTGTAGGGTCACTTTTTCTTGTTCTTTATCTTGTTTTGATATTGTCTGAATTAAACATTGTCCTCCAGATGGTGGGGAGGCAGAAGTAGGTGCCAGAGGGTATGAATTTCCTGCTCATTTTGAATGATTCAAAATCTTCAAATTAATCCAATTAGTGAAGTAGCCAATTATAATCCAAGGTGAGAAATAAAAGTGGTAGAGAGTAAAAGGCCCAATGGTTAGAAAAAGGGTGGGGGGGATTCTTCAGGTTCTTCTGAACCTTAATCCAATTATGAAATAATCAATTGTAATCCAAGATGAAAGATAAAAATAATAATAAGAAAAAAGCCCAATAATAATAAAAAAAAGGATGAGGGAAAAATTTCTTCAGGTTCTTTACACATTAATCCAATTAAGAAATCTCAAAA
Source organism: Pseudonaja textilis (assembly GCF_900518735.1). The sequence continues at coordinate 8,884,977 of NW_020769351.1, forward strand.
ATTAAAATTAAAATTAAAAAAAACCATAAAAATAAACCAAAAATATGGATGGAAAAAGCAAAAATCCCAATGGAAAAATTAAAAGAATTTTTTTTGAGGCTTTCCCTTTAAAATAAAAAAGCAAAAGTAAGAATATTACAAAAATAAAGGATTTTTTTGTTAAAAAAAGGAGTACAGTAGAGCTGGTAAGGAGGGGTAACACAACTTAAAAAAATAAAAAGAACACACTGCACTTTATTTAATTATCCAAGGGTCTTGTTATAACTCTCATCTCCACAAGCTTCAAAACCAAACTTCAATTGTTGATAGAAATCCAGAAGAACACCTGTAATAACACTCTCCCATGTTCTTCCCTCTATCTTATCAAGTTGCAATGTCCTTGAAAGGGAGTCTTTCACAGTTCTCTCAACTTCAGCTAAAATATTTTCAAGCCTCTAGTTGACAGTGTTACAAAGTTTCTTTGTTCTCACTTTCCCCCTCCTTTCCCAGACAAAACGTAATAGAAGTTTTTAAAAAGGAGAGAGTATATATATATAAAAAGAAAAATAACTAAAGGGAGCCTCTAATCTAAAAAGTTGAAAAATCAAAAAAGAGAAGAAAAAATAAATATGTATAAGAGAAAAACTAGTCCAGTTAACAAATGCTAAGTCATGATAGAAGTCCGGTAATAAAGAAAGTAAAAAAGTAAAAAAGTAAAAAGCCAAGCCTCACTTTGACGTTTCCATTTAAAAACTGCCACTTATTCAGTTCTGTCAAAACTTACAGATTTTTTCTTTTTCTTAGGGTGTCCTTTTAAACCTCAAAATAATAGTAAAAAAAAAAAAAGTTCTCACCAAGCCAACACACTTTCTCTTTCAGTCTCTTCCATTCTGGAGCTGTCCCAACTTCAGCAGCTTAATGGCTGCCTCTCCGCCGCTGGCAAAAAGGGCTTCTCCTGAATCTACCAGGAACTTTGCGATATCCCTGGGATCCACAGGAGAAGCCCTTCACTATCACCGTCTCTACTGGATGGTTTAGGTCCATTTGGACCGACCAGGGGCAAAGATATCGGCTGCAATCTCAGAGCCCCGAGATTGAAAGGCGTATCATCACGATGTCAGCTCCACCCTCGGGATTCAATTTTTTTTTTTTTTTTACTCCTGGTTCTGTGGGAATGGCTTGGTGAGCGTGGCAAGGGAAGGTTACTGCAAAATCCCCATTCCCTCCCCATCCCACTAACCTGCTTTCCAGCTCCATTCTCCTGTTCAGGCAGCAAAAGAAGACCCAGCCGATCAGCTGGGACTTGGGAGGCAGGAAATAGATGGGTGTGGGGCCAGTCAGAGGTGGTATTTGCCGGTTCTCTAAACTACTCAAAATTTCCATTACTGGTTCTCCAAAACTGGTCAGGACCTGCTGAATACCACCTCTGGCTTGGGCTCTGTCCCTCTTTCCACCACTCTAGCTCTAAGCCTAAAGGTAGGTAGGAAGAAATGAAGTGGAATTTGGTTAGTGTAGAGCAGAATTTCAGGGTTATTTTCATAATAAAAAAATTGAGAGGAATGTTGGAGATCTTCTAGTCCAACCCCTCCCTCAAGCAGCAGATGTTATTCCATTTCAGACCAATGACTGTCCAATCTATTCTTAAATATGTCCAGTGATGGAGCACCCATAACTTCTGAGTGCAAGTTGTTCTACTCATTAATGGTTCTCACTGTCAGGAAAGTCCTCCTTAATTCTACGTTGCTTCTCTTCTTGATTAGTTTCCATCCATTGCTTATTGTCCTGCCTTCAAGTGCTTTGAAGAATAAGTAGACGCTCTCTTCTTCATTTGTTTTATCCTCCAGTCCCCTAATCATCTTTTTGTTCTTCTCTGAACTCTTTTGAGACACAGAATTTCCAAAGAGCAAAACCTATCCGAAGCATTTGTAAAAACCTGGGGTGTCATAGGCTTCATTCATTGTACATATCTTATAGCTTCAGGGTTGCCAGAAAGTATCGGGCACAAGCAACAAGAGTCATTCTCAATAGGCCTGGTAGATATTTTATTAAAGTAAAGGTAAAAATTCCCCTTGCACATATGTGCTAGTCATTTCCAGCTCTAGGGGGCAATGCTCATCTCCATTATAAAGCCGAAGAGTCAGCATTGTCCGGAGACATCTCCGTGGTCATGTGACCAGCATGACTAAACACCAAAGGTGTATGGAACGCTGTTACCTTCCCACCCAAGTGGTCCCTATTTTTCTACTTGCATTTTTACATGCTTTCGAACTGCTAGGTTGGCAGAAGCTGGGACAAGTAATGGGTGCTCACTCCATTACGCAGCACTAGGGATTCCAACTGCCGAACTGCCGACCTTTCTGATCGACAAGCTCAGCATCTTAGCCACTGTTGTGACTCCGAGACTTGAACCTGGTCAGTCAGCAGATGTAGGCTCGAGTGATGAAGAAGATCTGGCATTGAGATTTGAGCCTGCATTATTAAGCAACTTAGAGGGGAGTCAGGAAGAGGGGGAGGAGTTGGCTCTGAGAGATGAGCCTGCTTTACTGGAGGTTTTGGAGTCCTCTCCCTCCCCTGAATCTCCCTCCCTGATTACACCTCAGCTGTTAACAGATAATCAGGAGAACGTGCCAGAGGTTTCGAGCGATGACGACACTGACGGATGTTGGCTTGATGCTAGGACTAGAAGAAGATTGAAACGTCAATCACAATTTGAAAAGAAGCGTCAAGCCAGTGATTAATTAGTGAGATTGACACGCCCCTTCAGGGGATATAAGGAAGCGTACTAGCTCGTAATCCTTGTTGGAAGCAAAGTGTATTTTGGTGTGAAAGAATTGCGTATGACTCTTTTGGCCGTGGCGTCATGATTTATGGACAGTTCAGACTTGCCAGACAGATTCCAGGAAGACTGCCAAGGACTGTAAAAACAGAAGCAGTTAACTCTTTTGGGGTCTGGTTTTGTTTGCTTGAATATTTGAACTTTGGAACTTTGGATTCTCACCTGTGGATACAGGTGAGACAGAACAGCCACTGAGCCACCACATCCCTTTTAGATATTTTATTATTGTTCACCTTATATTACAAGAATCTTGGCAGGCCATATGCCTTCCCCTGAGAAATGGCAGATATCAACTTAAGGGTTTTACCTCAGACATTTCCTCCTTCGAACAAACTCTATGCCGGGATGTCTCTTTACTCCCCTTAGCATGGCTTCCTTCCCTTTAGGCTGTGGTTTCACTGGAGAAAGGCTGCTTTTGTTCAGCAGGATTTGATGAGCTGCTGAGCAAGATTGGTGAATTTTGTGAAGGAGAATTTCTATCAGGAATGACGATATCTTTAAGAATAGGAGCAGTAACAAGGGTGCACTCTTTAATTTACTACATGATGGAACAAATATTTTTATCCAAAGGTGAGATCATTCACCCTAGTATTTTTTTTTGGGGGGGGGGGGGTCATACCTGATTTTGAACAATCTGAATGGCATCTTTGCTCATAATCATCACTGGATTTAAACATAAATTGCAGGAAAGAAAAATTCTTGAATATCAAGTCTGCTATTTCCTTCTAATCCTTGATATTTCATCCATGGAATTAAATTTCCAGGTTGGTAGATGAGAAAAAGCTAAGAGAACATTGTGTTAAGATTCCTCTTTCAATTATGCCTTTGTTTTAATGTGATTGGAAGGCGTTTGCTCACCCTTTAGGATGAGGTTTCAGGGCATTGCTGTGCAGAATCTACACAGCAATAGCACTTATTGTGCTATTATACCTTATATACTTATGTACTGCTTCACAGTGCCTTTACAGCCCTCTCTAAGTGGTTTACAGAGTCAGCATATTGTCCCCAATAATTTGGGTCCTCATTTTACTCACTTCAGAAGGATGGAAGGCTGAGTCAACTTTGAGCCAGTGAGATTCGAACTACCAAATTTTTGGGCAGCCGACAGACAACAAAAGTAGCCTGCAGTACTGCATTCTAACCACTGCACCACCACTGTCATATGTTTGCCCATGGGGAAGAAAATGGAAGTGAAACACAGTTCCCTGTTTTTAATAGAACAGAATAACAGAGTTGGAAGGGATCTTGGAGGTTTCTAGTCCAACCCTTTGCTCAAGCAGAAAACCCTATACCATTTCAGACAAATGGTTGTCCAATCTCTTGTTTAAAACCTTCAGTGTTGGAGCACCCACAATTTCTGGAGGCAAGGACTTCTGTGAAACCCAAGAACTGTTCCCTAAGAATCAAAGTTTGGCTTAGCAGGTCACTTGTTCAAACTAACTTGTTCAGTTGGAAGTCCTTGACTGATCCCTGGAATCTCTTTGTCTTCCTGTTTTCCCCCTCTTGCTTCTCACCTATAGGACAAATAGAAATCAGAATCTCCAACTCTATGGAGGTGGCTTAAGCTGTTAAACCCTCTCTATTTATATTTGACAAATACACAGCAACTGCCTATGATTATTATGTGCATATGTAAATACTCATTACGATATTTCCTTTCAAGGTAAGCAATGTGATGCAGACTGTGGAAAAGAAATGATAATTCAAATAAATTAGACACCTGAGATAAGAAAAAGAAAAAGGGAACACAGCTAAAACAAGCTTACATCAACAACATTCACCATATATCTCTTTCAAAATCATCCTTTGTTCTTCTTCTACATCCATACGATGCTCCAGACACCGCCTTTTGTTCTTTATCTACATTGATTAAAAATTCAAGGATACTTACTCATGTGCACTCAATTTATTGCTCTTTTAAAAATGGCTTTTCCAAAAGCTTTTCTTTAATATCTATGGAGATTCTCAGTCACCTCGGTCATGGTGGTCCCAAAGGTGACTTTTCAAAAGGCAACTGGGCTTTGTTTTTACTTTGAAGATGCTTCACTTTTCATCCAAGAAGCTTCTTCAGTTCTGACTGAATGGTGGTGGATGGAAGAATTTATTACTGTCTCTCTTCAATGGAACAAACTCCACATTCTGGGCAGAGGACTGATGGTTTGAAAGAGAGGTCAAAGAGGCCATCTACATTAAGATTGAACAGTCCTCTCTCAGCAGAAGAGGAGGGATACAATGCCACCTATCTCCTGTTTACAACACAGTCCTTTTAGCAATTCCAAGAAGTGTCCACAACCATTCACACTGTTCAGGTGACTCTGAGGGCACAGATAAGCCTCCAAGTGGCCCCAACGACCCTCAGAAAGAATGCTAATGACCAGATGACTGCAAGGAATATAAATATTTCCATTCTCCACTATTTAATCAGAACTGAAAAAGCTGCTTGGATAAGAAGCAAAATATCTTTGAGGAAAAACAAAGAAAGCTCAGTTGCCTTTTGAAAAAGCACCTCTGGGACAGTTTTTCATTGACGTCCTTTGACAAAAGTCAGATACTCCATGTGTTTATGGTTAGTGGTGCTGTTTAGATTGGACCATTCTGCACCACAGAACCATCTTTTATTTGCCTTCATTGATCTATGTCAGTGATGGCTAACCTTTTCAACACCGAGTGCCCAAAGTGGGTGTGTGCACTCGCATCCCCAAAATGCAATATGTGTGCATGCCCCGCGCATGCACCCTGTGCCCTGCACATCCCCACGCATCCCACTGCATGCGCCCTGTCTCTTGCATGTGCCCCGCCCCCACACATGCATGGCAGAGACCTGAAAACCAGCTGGCGGGTGGGAGGTGTGTGTGCGCATGTGCAGCAAAGCTGAGCTGGAACAACAGCTCACGTACCACTTCTGGCATGCATTCCATAGTTCACCATCATGGATCTATGTTCTCCTACCTATAGTTAATTACTCCTATAGTAAGGCTTACTGTATCTTGAGCTTTCTCCTTTGGGAAAAACAGCAGGTCCAAATTTTGCTGGAAGTAAAGAGAGATAGATTGATTCCTGAGCATTTGTATACATGGAAGATATCTTCAAGTCTCCTTAGATCTTGCAGGCCAATCTAAAACAAGGCAAGCAGGGTGTCTCCATCACAGTGTGCCAACGATTTCTTTTTAAAGTCAAGAAGCTGAAGATTCTCAATGGAAACATTTTCTGATATCCCCATTGTTGAATCTGATTAATTTCAAATGGATTAAATTGATTTTGATTATCTACAATTTTGGGGGGAATATCTTTATTCCACTGAAGCAAATAGTTGTCCCAAAGGCTTAATGAAAACTTGGGCAAACTTTAATAACAAACCAAACTCTAAAGGAATAAATTGAGGACCCTGAGAAAGGAAGCAAAATGAAACAACACAACACAGCCCAGTGATGAATAATATCAGATATTTTATTTAACTTCAAACACATTTGTAAAGAACAATAATTGTTTTAAATAGAAAGCTGTTGAATTATAATTGGGAGTAATTGAAACTCGCCACAATATTGAATAAAAGATTAGATATTTTTAAACAGTGTTATCGTTACAATTATCTTTGGGGATAATTGGAGTGAAGCCCATGAACTGTTGTATGCAGAGAGAGTCACCCAGGGCCCATTGTCTTCCTAAATTGTTGCTGTCGAGAATTTAATGGGGAACTATTTATAAGTGATGGAGTTGATTCATTTGTCTTTGATGCAGGGGTTCACAAGTAAATGCTAGTCCTACTAAGTGAAATAGACAAATGGCAGAGGGGGCCATTTTATTTCCCACGCATCTGCTTTTTAATTTAAGAAAAAAAAGGAATCTTGTGAGGAAAGAAAATCAAGGATGTCCTACTTGGAATGCTAATTTCAACAAATGTGATGTGCCTTTGATTCCTCCTTCCTCTCCCCATCCCAATTCATAGCTGTGTCGTTGTTGGTCATGATGACAACTGGGGACATTTTAAATCAGCCGATGTTATATGGTGTTTTGGGGAGTCACTTTGCCTTTACATGACCAAGAACTGTATTTTTCATACATTGTATTTATGTCATTGAAAGTCAGCTTGATGTAGAGATTAAAGCA
>NW_020769351.1:8891998-8921303 GCF_900518735.1 Pseudonaja textilis
ATCTATCTATCTATCTATCTATCTATCTATCTATCTATCTATCTATCTATCATATTTCTTAACCACCCATTTCCCTCCCTTCATCTTTCCAATAAAATGGCAGGGACTTGTTCAGGCAAGTTGCCAGGAATCAACAAAGACATAAATCAATTAAAAATAATTTTATAGCAATAACATTGTCTTAGACTTATATACTGCTTCACAGTGCTTTATAGCACTTTTTAAGCAGTTTGCAGAGTCAGCATATAGTCCCCAAATAATCTGGGTCCTCAGAAGGATGACCCAGATCTTGGAAGGATGGAAGTGTCAGCTGGTGCTCCATTCAAAATCCAAGAAAGAAATACTTAGACTCTTGTAATTAAAGAAAAGATATCTTTTATGGAAATCAAGGGGTAGCAACAAGAGAATTCTGAATCTGAGGAAATAGGCACATACATCACATATATCAAGGGATTGAAATGTTCCCACCCCCAATAGTTCAAACGGTTCTTCCAATTAAAAGTTGTGAACCTCATCATGTGGACATCTTCAGGTGGTTATGATTAGTTGACCTTGGCTTACTCAGATAAAGGTTTGCAGTTGCACAGAGAAGAGAAAGATAAGCAAGAAATAGAAACCCTCCTCAGTTTATACAATATTAGTTAGTAACACCTCCAGCTCACTTCCCATACTTTTCCCCCTTCCACCCCCCGTTACTCATGACAGCCAGAAAGAAGCAAGCAAAGGAAGAATATCTTGAAGGCTGACAGGAAGGCTGAATCTTCTGGTTTGCCAGGCTTCAGCAGCAGCAGGGATTCGTGACACCGCACGATCCCTGCTGCGCTTGCTGCCGAGGTGCCTCCGATCCGTTTGGATTTGGAGGATATAGCTGCCCTGTAGAGGCAGCTGAAGATAGGGGGGACCTGGACAGGGGTTTGGAGGTGTCGCAGACCCCCTCCCCAGCCAGCAAAACCCCCTTTTCCCAAGGTGGAGGAGCGGCAGTCAGCAATGGCCACCACAAAGAAGCCTGCAGCTGGACAAGATTGTGCAGGAGGAAGAAAGTGGGAAGAGTCGCGAGCAAGTGAAAGTGGTTTTTGCTGACCAGGATAAAGTAAGAGAAAGTACCCTGGAACTTGAAATTTGCCAAAGATAAATTGTTTCCAGAGAGATTTACAAGTGGCAAATGGAATTTTAAAAGGAAAAGTTTTTTTTTTTTTTCACTCTCCTTGCTAACGTGACAGCGGATGGAACCATAAGAGAAATCAGAAAACCTGCATTGGAGGTAACTAAATGCTGAAGGGATAAGGATTTCTGAACATTTAAAAAAACAAAACCTTTTTTGCTGTGAGTGGGAAGGGAGAGGAAAAAAAATTGGAGCAGAATTTGAAAATAAGGAGAAGATTGCCTAGAATTTTAAAGAGTTACTAAACATTAATAAGACTTCTAAAAGATATATTTTAAATGGAACTTTGTGACTAAACAGTAACCCCAGAAAGAGAAAGTGAAGAAAGGAGAAAGTATTAAAAGAAACAGCTTATTTGGATTGTTTGGTGATCTTGGAATTTCTGAGAACTATCTTTGATTAAAAGCACTTGGGTGGTTGTTTGGAAAAACTTTTTCTCTCTACAATGGCATCACTTGTGGATGAATTGAAATTTGAATACCAAAAATACGAAAAAGAAGAACAAGAAGGGAAGGATTCTCTTGGCACTCTCTTTCAATTTTTAGAAATGGTGGTTTGTACTTATGAAAAGCTGACTGCGCAACAGGATGATTGGGATGAAGAAGAAGCCATTTTTGATGAACAAGTGACTTTATTTGGGGAAGGAAAGGAGAAAGAGGAAAAGGAAAAGGGGACTTTAAGACTTGGAAAAACAACCAAAAAAGAGAAAAATAAGGTGAAAAGTGGATACTATGTTAGAAAACAACAGAAAGGAGGAAAGCAGAAGAAGAAAAGGGAGGTGGAGAGACAAGGGGGTAAAAAGGGCAAGGAGAAGGATAAGCAAGGGAGAAAGGAAGGGATGTGAAGCCTCAATGGTGGGGAGCAAGATGCAAAGAAACAAAATTCTTTTAGAGATAATGGGTAAACTTTATTGAAAAAGGGATTCTGGAAAGGTACATAAGATTGTATTTTTATATTTGTATTTAGAAATAATCTTAGAAAATTAGAAACAATATGTAATTTAAAATGTGACAAAACATTTAGTGTAATTTAGTGAAATTTTTGTGAAGAAAAAGAAAGCAATGAAATAAATGAGAGAATTGGAGTAGGAGAAGGGGGAACACATTAATGAAATAATGATTTTAAATATGTGATGTGGTGGGGAAATAACTATGGAAAGCATAAGTGTTCCCATAAAGGTATGATATTTAATGGAAAAATAATGTGTAAAGTGTTTAAGATATAAATGAATATCAATATTAATGATTAGATTGTGTAACTTTAGTGAATTTTTTTGTGAAGAAAAAGAAGGCAATGAAATAAATGATAGATTTGAAGTAGGAAAAAGGGGAACATTTTAATGAAATAATGATTTAAAATATGTGATATGGGGGAGAAATAATTATGGAAAATAGAAGTGTTCCCATAAAAGTTTGATATTCAACTGAAAAGTAATGTGTAAAGTGTTTAAGATATAAATGAATACTAATATTAATGATTAGATTTGTATTGGCATTGATAATAAAAAATATTGTATAATTTTAGAATGTACCAAACAGAATCCCGACTTTTAAATCATTTTTTGAAGTCGCTGAAAGCCACACAAAAGACTTTTGGAGCAGGGGGAATATATTGGTTCTAAGAACATCAGCTTGGGCATGGGTTGTGGCCCATGAGCCAAAGTTGAACCCAATGGGGCAGTCTTCTGAGAAGACATGCAGAACATTTCACAGTAAAGAATGAGTGATCAAGAAAAGAAAAAAAAAGAAGTCCTTTTCTACAATTACTGTCAGGGTTCCAAGTAATGAAATCCATCTTAAAAGAAAAATAACAAAGTCCATCTTCAAAAATATTTCTTTTATTTAGGAAAACATCAAATTGGCAAAGTCCATGGTAATTCCAGATCTGACCCAACCTGGAATTACCCCACAATATTAGAAGTTAGAAACACCCCCATAAGTCACATTCTCCAATAAAAGTATTACAACGTTGCTTGATGTCATAAATCTCCACCTCCAGGGCTCCAAACCCGGACAGCTCATTTCCCACGAGAAAGAAGATCACCTAGCCGTAACACTCTCTTATTTCCACTCCTCCCACCTTAGGATTGTGTCAAGCCCGCAACTTTCCACCCCCATGACTACCACAGGGAAAATAAGAAAAAGAATATATACGAAAACAAACAAAAATAGCTACACTTATGACAATTTCAGGCTTGACAATTGCTGTCTGCTTGCAAAGTAGTGTTCATGAGTTGTTGTAGATGAGGAATAGCATGTAAATATCATATTAAGTTATTTGTGAAGCCATATAAAGCTAGTTTCTTTTTAAAGGCATAGAATTTGCCATCAGGTGTCCGTATGTGTCTGTTTGTTTAATGACTGGACTGGCTTTTATTCTTGGTGGTGCTAATTTTAACTTGCTGATTTCATAAAACTGGAATTTTAACAGATTTTATGTGTTTTTGTAATGGGTTTTGCTTTATTTTGTTTGACAGTTTTTAGGTTAACTTTTTAAAGCAATGTATTAGATAGCTACATTTACCATCTTGATACACTGGACTTTTCCGTTTATATGAAATGCCTGTGAAATTGAAGCAGAAGTTATTTCAGAGGTTGACCTTTTAAAAACAGATTTAGGTTGCCAGGTATTTTATTTTATTTATGATTTTGATATATATTCTAGTGCTGTACTTGTTGTCAGCCTTTTATTCAAGTAACTTTCATTTTCCTAAGAGAAAGCTCGTATAAGAGATTTCCCCATACTAAAAACACTGGAATAAAATTTCTATCATGCCCAACCGGTTTGTCTAATCGAGCGAAACTGATTTAATAAGGCACAGTTTTCTCCTGTGTGGGACTTTTTTTGGAGATAAGCAAGAACCTGCAGCTGGTATAATATATGGCAGCTGATGATACAACCCCATCTACACTAAACACATGTTCCTCGGCCCAATTTAAATTGGTGATTGTTGAGGTCACATCCCTACATAGCACAGTTCTGCAATACACCAGGAACTCAATCTGCTGGAATTGAATCCAACTATGTGATCTGTTGAGATCCATCCTCCTTTCTTGTAAGTTACATGGGACATGGACAAGACAACAGGCCTTCTCCATGCTCATCACTGGGACTTTTTTAAAATTGAAGATATCTTCCTTGCATTTCACACATCAATGAAATGGGCTGCTTTCCTTATCAGAGGTGGTATTCAGCCAGTTCTGACAGGTTCTGGAGAACCGGTAGTGGAAATTTTGAGTAGTTCAGAGAACAAACAAATACCACCTCTGACTGGCCCTGCCCCCATCTCTTCTCTGCCTCCCGAGTCCCAGTTGATCAGCTTGGTCTTCTTTGGTTGCCCTGCACAGGAGAACGGAGCTGGAAAGCAGATTAGTGGGGTGGGGAGGGAATGGGGATTTTACAGTATCCTTCCCCTGGAGTGGGGTGGAAACGGGGATTTTACAGTATCCTTCTCCTGATACACCCACCAAGCCACACCATGCCCACCAAGCCACACCCACAGAACCGGTAGTAAAAAAAATTGAATTCCAGCACTGCTTCCCATGAAAGTGACGGTATTAAATTTATTCCCACATATTTTGTTTCAGTACATTTCATTTTTGTTTGCTTCCCAGAGTCCATTGGATACATGTAAGAGCCCTGATGGTGCCATGGTTAGAATGCAGTGTTACAGGCTGACTCTGCCCACTGCCAGGAGTTCAATCCTAACCAGCTGAGGGTTGACTCAGCCTTCCATCCTTCCAAGGTCAGTAAATGAGGACCCAGATTGTTGGGGGCAATATATGTTGACTCTGTAAACCACTTAGAGAGCACTATGAGGCAGTATATAAGTCTAAGTGCTATTGCTATTGTTGTTGTATATCAGAAGTAAGTCTCACTGTTTGGTGAACCTCATTGTCAAGGATCTTTGTGTAATATTTCAATTAACACTGAAAGCTAGATTCAGTGCCAGTTGTAATTGGGCAGGGAAGAATTTCATAACTGGAATACCTGTATTGAAAGTATCCTTTGAGGAGTGTGCTAAAATAGTGAATGACTGACAATTGTGAATCATCAAGAGGGCATCTCAATTCAGTCTTAATTGCTGACATATATAAAAGTTAAGGCAAGCACCAATTAATTATCACATTCACTGCTGTTTAATTTAACAAAAAGATATCTTTCCCAGAGTGTTTAAGAGCCAAATCTTCAACTGGGCTATGGAATCCATTTTGCTTAGATGCCAAAGAAATGGTAGATAGTTATTTTTGTTTCTTTATAGAAAATCTTCTCTCCAAAATTCTACTAAGAAAAGAAGAAAGAAGGAAAGAAGGAAAAGAAGAACAATCTAATAGAGAAAAATCTAGGAAATGGATAAGATCTTAGAATTTAAATTTAAGATAACATAGTATTTAATTCCTCCACCAAAATTGTTGGAGGTATTTCAGACTTAGAAAAGTGATAAATCAATTATGAAACCAAAACCTCAATTACAGCACTGTCTGCTTAATTATTTGACAAGTTAATTAATCTAAGCAACTGCTATTGCATTGCCATTGCTGCAGTAAAATGAGCAAAATATAGCTATGTCAAGTCCTGGATATCTTGGCAGTACAGAATTTAATAAGACACCTGGAAAATGCCTGATAATAGGTGCTAAGTGAGGTCAATCTACCTGGGTAGGCATAGGAAGAACAGTTCCAACTTCTTTCCTGAAGGTGTTTTCTGTTGCTGATTATTTAGTTATAACTAATTACAACATGTATTCATCGGCACAAGTTTTTTCCCCTACCTTACACATATTTTTTTCAGGAGGAGATGTTTTGCCTCTTTTCCATATCAAATGGTGTCACATCTAAGAATAGTACCTCTTGACTTGTTAGAACAATGATGGTGTCACTCTTTTGCTTGCTTGGAGACAACACAATTACAGCTGCCACTATAATTGATGCCGACGGATTTTAGGAGAGAAATGGACACAGATTATTAGCTCGTCAATCTTGTTCCTTGTGGTACCATTTCCTCTGGGTTACTTTCTCATTGTTGTTGCTGTTTCCTTTGTAGCCTATAAATTGACTTAAACAATCTGAAGAAGAAAAAACCCACCTCCTGGACTACTAGCAGATAGCTGGAGAACAGAAGAAAGGAAAATAAGATTGCTCCTTTGGTCTAGATCACAGTATAGGATCAGTGCAGGATAACAAATTATTTTGCTCAAGAGGCTGAAGGGTGAGGTCCATGCTAAGAGTTTGCTGAAAAATAAAAATGGCATTCTAAAAGAAAAAAATATATATAAAACTGTAGTGACAGATTGAGAAGCCTTAATTCTTCCTCTCATATAACATCAGATCCAGTGTTTTATTATTCATCTTACTCATTATCAGTGACATAAATTGGCAATGGCTTCTCCTGGTTTATGAATGGAATTCTTCTTAGCATCAGATCTTCTATCACCACAGAAGATAACAATGGTGGAAGTTTCCTTACCAATGGGTCAGACTCTTAGTTTATTTAGTCCAGGATTGTCAACACAGCTTTCCAGAAATTTCCCCAGCTCTTCCAAAAGATACTGGGTATTGAATCCACAACCTTCTTGAGAATAGAATGGAATGGAATGGAATGGGCTATAGACTAGACTAGACCAAATCTGACCTGACCTGACCTGACCTTGGAGATTTTTAAGTCCAACCCCCAGCTCAGGCAGGAAACCCTATACCATGTTAAAATTTAAATATGGTGTACTAGTGATCCATGCTATCTCTTGAGTAGACCCTAACACAACCTTAGAGGTTCGTTCATATATCTGATCTAACTAAGCAACAGTGGCACAGGGGTTAGAGTGCAGTACTGCAGGTTTCTTCAGCAGACTGACTTCACTTTGGCAGATTGAATCTCGGCAGGCTCAAGGTTGACTCAGACTTCCATCCTTCTGAGGTGGGTAAAAATGAGGACCCAGATTGTTGGGGGCAAGAGGCTGACTCTGTAAACCACTTAGAGAGCACTGGAAAGTTGTATATAAGTCTAAGTCAGAGGTGTTATTCAGCGGGATCTGACCAGTTCTGTAGAAATGGTAGCGGAAATTTTGAATACTTCGGAGAACCAGTGGTAACCTTCCCCCAGGAGTGGGGAGGGAATGGAGATTTTACAGTATCCTTCTCCTGCCACACCCACCAAGCCACACCACACCCACCAAGCCACGCCCACAGAACCATTAGTAAAAAAAATTAAATACCACCACTGGTCTAAGTGCTATTGCTAAGGTATCAGAATGAAAAACTGCAATTAGGTTTGTCCAATATCTTTCTCCTGCAATTTTTTTTCCCACAAGATGTGTTTTTAAATGTAATCTCTTAAAGTGTATTTAATATCCTTAAACAATGAATCCAACTTACAGCAAGTCAGTTCAGGTTCTATTAGATTAGATCAATTTCCAAGGGTACATAGGAGATCCCTGTGAATCAGAGGTGGTATTCACCAGGTTCTGACAAGTTCTGGAGAACCAGTAGCAGAAATTTTGAGTAGTTTGAAGAGCCAGCAAGTACCACATCTGACTGGAGATTTTACAGTATCCTTCCCTGCCACACCCACCAAGCCACACCCACAGAACCAGTAGTAAAAAAAAATGAATCCCATCACTGCTGTGAATAGATGAGAAAGTTGTGAAAATCAGAGGCATTCTAACTCTTTCTGATACTTTTTAAAACCTATAATAACTCTTAATGTGGAAGTTCTATCTCCTTCTCTTATAAAACCTCTGAGCAATAATTGCTTTTCTCATCGCAGGCCAAAGGACAATCCAAACAACTGTGTCATTTCTCATTCTGTTTCCATTATGTAGCATCAGGTTACATAGGAGGACACACATATAAATTAGGCTCTCTCAGTACAAAAACATCCAGTGTGGCTGAAATCCCACTGCCTTGGATAATGAATAAATCTGACAAGAAATTGTTGTGGGTGCATCTACCTTGCTGTGCAGTGAATAAAGTTCACTCGATGGAAAATGCTATATGACAGTACAAATGTATTACTTGGGAATTAATATGTATTTTATTCACAGCCAAATGCTCAAATGGAGAGAGTTTTTACATAGATTTGAATGGCAAGTGATGGAAAGGAAATGTTTGGGCAGAGTTAAATGGAATGCAAAAAAATGGCAGGTTGCCTTCTCCAAATGAAGGGATACACCAATGAAATTGGTCATGCGGGAACTTTCTATCTCAAATCTTGATGGAAATGTTGAAGTACTTTGACTCATTTTATAACAGTTTTGTTTCTGCCTTGAACCCCAATATCATTTTACCCTTTTTTCCTGTTCAAATTGGAGAAATATCCAGTGAAATAATCGCACTGAAGATTACCCAGATCGCTTGAAGTTATTTAAAAAGGAACAACTCATTCCAGATGCCTCTAGGAAACCAAATTGCAGTTGCCACCATGCCTGCCTTTCTGTAGATGAGCTTACTCAAGTATAAAATGGTAGCACCACTGGTTTATTAGTCTACAACTACTTGGCTCTTGCACACATCTCACAATTTTGAAAGATACACATGCTAGGTATCTGCTTTCAAAGAGGCGTCTTAAGCAGATGCTTGCAATAGCTGTGGTCTTTATCTCACCTGGGAAATGAGTGACATTAACAAACTTCATTTCCCCTATTGATGTGAATAAAGACCCTTCCCCACATTTTATCTTCTTGGGTCTCCAATGTCTGTATAAGTGAGATAGATGCCTCCCCTTTCACAGGACTGGCTTTCTAAGCAAATATGTTTTCATTAGGAGAAAATATAATAATATAATCCCCTTCCTTAACTTCTGATAGGATTAAATAAAGGTAAAAGTTTCCCTGTCACTCATGTCTGACTTTAGGACATGGTGCTCTTCTCTGCTTGTTGGCTGAGGAAGAGAGAGTTAACAACCATCCCTGAAGTCAATTATAATGTAATCAATATGTTATCAAGAATGTTCCATGGTTTGGGTCAAGGTTTAGAAATAAGGTTTAACCTAATGGCGATTTCATTTTAGATAATTTTTAATTCCATCTAAAGATTCATGGACTTGGGAAAATATGTGCATAAATTACCCCTCTTTTTTGATGGGTGGTCGATCATTAGAGGTTTTTAAGAAGAGACTGGACAGCCGTTTATCTGGCTTGGTATAGGATCTCTTGCTTGAGCAGGGAGTTGGACCAAAAGACCTCCAAGGACCCTTCCATCACTGTTATTCTGTTATTCTATATTCTATGTTGGTCTATGATAGTACTTAAAATTAAAAAAATTTTTTAAAAATACTCCACACTTATGGCTCTCCCATGGCAGCTTATATTCACTCTCTCCTGTGCTTTAGTTTTTGAAATATTTCAATTATGTGTAAAACTCGTAAAGCATTCCTGACTTGCTCTCAAGTTGTCATAAGAAGGAGTGGGGAGATCTGATGGAGCAGTTTGTTGCTATGATCAGAAGCACATTCCACACATACCTTTCTCCAAATTGTGTCTCAAGTTACCAAGCCCAGGCAGAGAGGCCCAGTGAAAGTGCTTCATTGGAGAATGTGATTTATGACACACCCTGGGAGGAGGGGGGAAACAGGGTCATAGATGAGCATTAAATTACATAGGGTAAAGTTGACTGCACTTGGGAAAATGGCGACATGTTGCTCCTAACAAATAATTGGATTTCTTTTGAAACTTGGCCCAAGGCTCAAGAATTAATGAGGGCATCCATTGGAACCCTGACATATAATTATTTTTATATTTTTAATAAGGACATTTTATATATATTCATTGTTTCACCTCATTGTTGTATGCCTCCCAGAGTAATTTTTTGCAAGATAATTAGCCATATAAACTTGGTGTATAAGTAAATAAATAAATCATTCCCTGCTGCCACCATCACTCCCTTTTATTTTATTATATTACTTTATTTGCTGAATAATCAAAGGCATGATATTGACTGTACAGTTCATAGAGAATTACTCATCAAAAGGAAAAGAGAACAGGCTTTTACCCTGACCTTGACGGGTGACAAAGTGTGTATAAACTTCAATGAACAATGAATATATAACATCAATTCAACACTTCTTATCCAGACGGTCTCCTAGATTATGCAAGAATAAATATATATGGAAATGTTTGGAACTTTTAGGGTAGAAAGGAAGAGGAAAAAGAAAGCAATTTATTACATTTTTCAAAAGGCAGGATCTTACTGGTCTTGGATACCGTGCTGATTCATAGCCCAGTTTTATCTGAATATATATTTTGTGTGAAAGATTTAAAAACAGAAAATCGCCATTCGGGATTATATTTAGGACTCATTTACCGATTCATTCATTCATTAAAGAAATACACAGAGCTTTAGATTTAAAAAGAAAGCAGGAGAAAACAAAGCTGTTGAATTTTCTATGGAGGGGACCTTGAAAGCTTAGTTCTTAAAATGTCTGTGTATGGATTCCTGCATAGGCCATGTTGTATTAGATGATTAAATTCTTTTTCAGAAATAGAGAGATACAAAGATTTGATTTTACCTCTTTTTATTGGCTCCTCATAGATGTTCAAATGATGTTTGTGATTCTGGCTTTTTGTCAAATAAAACAACTTATTGTGACTAAAAAAGTAGAAAGGTCCTGTGAGATACCTAATAAAGCTTAAGGATAGATGACTGATGATGTGCCCATCATCTGCAGAGTGCTTATATATTCTACACCCGCATTTTATATATTTTAGGTATTGGCATTTAAGTTGCTACCCAGGGACTGTAGTAAAAGCTGCTTACTTATTCCTTCCCGTGGGATAATATTATTGCTGACATGTTCAATACTACTCAGAATCTGGCTCCTACAAATGGCCAATGAAATGTTATTTGTGAATCTGTAGAAAGGGGATAGTAGCAATGCTATTTCTTCTGGTGCTTTGGAAACTACATTGAAGGGGGGGTCAACCTATTTTCCAAATCACCAGAAAGCAAGACAAAAAACAATGGATGGAAACTAATCAAGGAGAGGAACAACCTAGAACTAAGAAGAAATGTCCTGATTGTGAGAAAAATCAACCGGTGGGACAGCATACCTTTGTAAATTGTAAGTATTCCTTCATGAGACAATTGGACAGAAATTGGACAGCCATTTGTCTTGAAATGGTATGGGATCTCTTGCTTGAATTAGTGTGATGACCCAGGGTGGGATACAAAACAAACACAGTCACAGAAAACAGGTGAAGCCCCTTTTATTCCTTCACTTTGCTTCCAAGCTCCAAATATCTTTGACAGAAGACAAAAAAAACCTCCCACGCAAACAGTTACATGAAGAAGGAAAAAAGCAACACAAACTAGGCAAGATAAGGGCTGGAGGATGTCCACAGATAACACACACTGGGAAGGACGCCAAACTCAGAGAGGTACTATAAACTGGAAATATTTATATGCTTTTTTTCCAGCATTCTCCAGTATGCAGTCCAAACTCTAATTCAGTTGTCACAGCTGCAGCGCATGAAGAGGATCAAGACCCTCTCCTCCTGAGTAGACCATGTCTCTCCCTTATCCTCTCCTCCCTGCATGGCCTCTGCCCTTCCCTAGCCTCCTCCACCCTTTCGGGTGTTCCTCCTCTCCCTCAGAGTCAGTCTCCACCAGGGGCATGACAGACAACTAGACAACCCCCAAGACCCCTTCCAACTCTGTTATTCTGTCATGGATTTTATATTTATAAAGGATCTTTGAAAACTTTACAAACTTCAATACAAAAGAATATTTGTACCTCAGGGTCTAAGTGAGAGGTCCTTGGTTGGTATCCAAACTTGGTTGTTTTCTTGCAAATATTTCATTACATTTCACCAACAATGCATTGATGATGTTCCCTAGTTTGGGTAATGAAACATCTGCAAGGAAACAACCAAGCTCCAGGCCCACCAAGGACCCCATTACAAATTTTGGAGATATATTTCCATTTTTTCCTGCTAACTACCCCTTGTTTCTAGAGTCCAAATTACATGACTCAATTGAAAGGCTATTGTATATTATTTGCTAATTATTTATCCTTCATGCATTCTGTTATGCGACTGAACCATTTCTACAGGCACAGGCAAAGCTTTGTTGTGTTTTGTTGCAGTGTTTCAGTACTCGATGCTTCTGACAGAATAATTTCTTCTTCCCCGCCCCCCTGCTCCAAGAATTTCAAGATACTATCATCAAGGGTATTATAAAACAAGGAGAGATTTCCTTTAATATTGTATGTTCCACTGCTGAATAAGTGAAGTGTGTGTATATGATTTTCTTTATTGATTTTCTACTTTGGAAGGAAAGCGTTACATTAGCTAGAGAGCTGAGAACAGGAGAATACTAAATACGTCCCAGGTGTAATTCATACCAAATTAATTATGTTATACTTGGAAGGGATGTTGCTCAGATGTTTTTAACTGGGGAAGTGTAGAGATTCGAGAGGGACTGGAAATCCTTATAGTTATTTTAGGGGCCAATGGACAATGGATTAAGATAATGGTAGAAGCAAACAGGAGAACCTCTGCATGGTTGTCATTGTGTTTTCTTGAATTATCTAGAAGAGAATGAAATACATCACACATCTTGCTGTGTTCATTCAGCTTAGTGAATGATTCCAGTAGTCAATTTCCTATAATATGTAAGAAAGATGCAGAGAGAAGCTACAATGCATTTACATCATTATCTGTAGGGAATTTTCAATGAAGTGGTCTTCTGACTTAGATATGCATAAGGGAAAAAATCATTTTTGACTTAGTGACTCAAAATGTATACAGTTAATTGATTACCTTTCTATCTAGTTAAAATTATTTCCTGAATATTCTCTTGATTCTACATAATGTGGCCTCTACTATTGTAGATATGACAAATGACACAGAGATGACCTGTAATTCAAATTTTCAGTTACTAAGATTGTTGGCTGAGCAGGGATAAAAAATAGCCAGGGAAATGATTGAAGCCTGGGAAAAGGGCCTTTGGTCAGTTAACAGAAGTGTTCATTTACAACCAGCTTATCAGGTACTTAGGAACTAAAGGTTTGGCAGCACAAGGAAACTATAGCCAATGACACAATAGCTGGCCATCAATACCCCAATCAACAACTAAAAAGCACACAACCAGGCCCAAATAAATACTACTCATAGAATAACTCAAAGCATACATCCCACTAAAGAGAAATTCCCTGAGGACGGGTTCCAGTGCGAGTCCAAAAGCTCAGAAGACTAAACCACTGGTTCTGGTGACTGACCCAAATTGGACCCTGCATGACATTATCCTAGGCAAAATAAATGTTTTTTGCCTTGCTTCAATGAAATGCTCTCTCTCTATAGTTTTATCTCTATATATAAAAGTGAAATACCACTCACGCATCATCACAAAATCTCCAGAACCGTAAAGCCTACAGACTTGACATTTGGCACGTATGTTGCTCTTGGCTTCTAGGTGCTCGTTAAGAAAGGATTTCCAAAATACAAGCAAAGGAGAGCAGTTTCAGTTTCAGTTTTAGTTTCACAGCACCAAGCAACTTTAGTACAGAACAGATGAACTAAGCCATGCCCAGGTTCCTTGCTGTCTCCTTCTTGCTCACACAGCAAATGCTGTTTCAGTTTCTAAACAGCCCTCAACTCTCTCACACACTGACAGGATGCTAGCCAGATGAATACCAATGGAAGCTGGTAGGCAGAGACACAATTTCCCTCCCCTTATTTTCCTCTCCAAAAACTAAGCTCAACCACATAGTTTCATAGTGAAGCATGG
Source organism: Pseudonaja textilis (assembly GCF_900518735.1). Next base: position 8,905,880 of record NW_020769351.1, read on the forward strand.
GTATCCAGCTAGTATGCAATATTTATATAATAAATATCCACATAACCCTGGTTGTTACCTGATCATTTAATCAACATTTGTAATTACTCCTTGTAGTCATTCCTTTTGCACATCACCTTATCTCTCCATGTATCCTTTCATGTGTCCGTTCATCCACCAATCCATCCATCTCATCAAAGATCTGCAGAGGTGGCTGAAAGACCTACATTCACATCTCTAATTATCCATTATGTTCATTCATTTGGACAAGTAATAAGAATAAAATGAGGGAGGAACAGCAGAGTTCCTCCAAGAACTTGCCTAGTCCAGGAGGAGTTTGTAGATTACTCAGGGAATATTACTAATGGGCCCACCAGAACCCATAAAGTTAATTCTTGATGACATCCTCACATCTTCCTTAAAGTCATCCTCAAACTAAATAAAATAGGAAATCCCTTTGGAATGCTATACCTATGCTATACCTAGTGGCTTTTTCAATCCATCCATCTCATCAAAGTTCTGCAAAAGCAGCTGAAAGACCTACATTCATGTCTTCAGTTATCCATTATGTTCATTCATTTGGATCAATAATAAGAATAAAATAAGCGGAGGAGCAGCAAAATTCCTCCAAGAACTTGCCTGGTGGTCCAGGAGGATCTCATGGAATACCACCGATGGGCCCAGCAGAACCCATAAAGTTAGTTCTTGATGACATCCTCACATCCTCATTAAAGTTGTCCCCAAACTAAATAAAGTAGCAAATAGTCTATGTCCTTTTGGAATGCTATACCTATGCCGTACCTAGTGGCTTTTTCCAGAATGTGATTGTTTCAACAAGCACATAGCTGTTTTTCAAACTTTCAGGATCTAATGAAAGTTTCTGCAATAGAGTAAACTACTCTTGCAGATTCTAAAACCCTACGCTCTCTCTTTTTTTAAAATATTTTTTTTATTAATTTTCAATAAACAAACATACACAAACAAAACAGAAAACATAGAAACATAAAACTTCTTTTTGGAAAGCGGCTTAGTCCCGGGTTACATCTTTTTATACAGACATAAATCAAATTCATGCTCACATTATATACCATTTCATATCTTATTTATCATTCTACATTTTCTATATAGCTTCTCCCCTCTTTTTACTCTCTTAATTCTATCTTATTTATTTCATCTCAATTTATTTTTTTTATATTTTTTTTAAATATAGTTTATTAATTTTTACAATTAAACCCAGTCACAATACTTACACAAATAAGCAAAAGAAAGAAAGAAAGAAAAGAAAGAAAAGAGAAGAGGAAGAGAGGGAAAGAATTTTAAGAAAAGAAAGAAAGAAAGAGGTTACAGGATTAAAAGTATTCTTATTTTAACAGTTTGCAAGATCTTCTTTTGTTTTCATCACCTTAACTTGTGTCATATAACCACACCTGTTTTTAACTTATATCGCTACCTCGTTATTATGTATTGATACTTTTCTTTTATGCCTTATAATATATTATTTATCTTTGGTCAATCCAATTATACCAACAATTCCAGCTGTCATAGTATAGTGAAGTGTCTTTGTTTTTTAGCGCCAAAGTCAATTTATCCATTTCTGCGCATTTTAAGATTTTTTCAATAATCGAATACAAACCAGAGTCCTTCCTACTAGGGATTTTTGATAAGCAAATTTCCAAAAAAACCAAATACATAACAATACACATTTTAACAGCGGCCAGATTAGCCTTCGCTCAACATTGGAAACAACACCAAATTCCATCAGAAGAAATGATTATTTCATCTCAATTTAAATCATTATGCTTGTATCATTTGTCTGTTCTATTTCAATTATCTATTATCTTTTCTCATTAACACAAAATTTCTCCTGTAATCACTGATTGAAGTATTATATCTTTCCCCTAAACTTAACACTTAAAATAATATATAGTTTCCATTCTGATTCTGCTTAGTACATTCTAAAGCTACATACCATATTTTAAAATAGGAAAATGATAATTTTATAATATAATTAAAACAATAATCCATAGCAAATTAAACTCTTATCATTAAATCTTAAGCATTTTACACATTCCTTTTAATATTTTATCCCATTTTATAATCATATAATGTTCCAGTTTTCTAACATTATTTCAAATACAAATACAACAATACAGTCTTATGTACTTTTGCAGAATCTCTTTTAAAATTATATTTTTACCCATTATCTCTGAATAAATCCTGTTTCTTTACATCTTGTTTCAAACCTTTGTAACTTCTCTTCCTTTTTTCCTCTCCTTTCTTCTCCAGTCTAGCCTTTTTAACCCCCCCATCTCTTGATCTCCACCCTCTTAATCTCCACCCTCTTCTGTATTCCTCTTTTCTGTTGCTTTCTGACATTGTATTGATTTTTCACCTTTTTCCCCCCTTTTTTGGTTGTTTTTTTAAGTCTAAAATTCTCCATTCTCTTTCCCCTCTTTCCCTTTTCTTCCCCAACTAAAGTTGTTTGTTCATTAAAGATGGCTTCTTCTTCATCATCCCAGCCTTCTTATTCTTGTAATTGCTGATAGGTAGAAATCGCCATTTCTAAAAAATGAAAAACAGATCAGAAGAGCCCTTCCCTTCTTGTTCCTCTTCTTTTAGCTTTTTGAATTCCATTTTCAGTTCATCAACAAGTAATGCCATAGTGAAAAAGTTTTTAAAACAATCCAAAAGTTTTTAGTCTTTCAAATAATAATTTCCAAAGGTCCCAAAGTCACCAAGCAGTCCAAATACACACAGTCTGTTTCATTTAGCACTTTCTTTTTTTTATACTTTCTCTTCCTGGGGTACAGTTCAATTGTAAAGTTCCAAAATGTATCTTTTAGAAGTCTTGTTACAATTTAACTCTAGTCTTATAAGTTCCAAGCAGCCTCCTCCAGCAAAAATCTTAATGTTAATTCTTTTCCTCTCCCTTCCCACTTATAGCAAAGAGTTAAAAAAAAGTTCCCTTTTCAATGTTCAGAAATCTTTAATGTCCCCTTGGCTTTAACTTTCAAATTTAATTACCTACTGGTGCCAGAATGGGTTTTTCCTATTTCCATCTGCTATCACCGTAAGGAAGGAGAGTGAAAGAAAACAAACTTTCCCTTTTAACTTTCATCCACCGCTTTTCCCAATCTTCTTTGGGAACGATGTATATTTGACAAAATTAAAATTCCAGGGTATTTAAATGCTACTTATTATCCCGGTCAGCCAGAACTTTCACTTTTTCAGCTTCCTCCTGCACATTCTTATCCGGATGCAAGCTTCTTTGTTTGCTGACCACCATTCCACCGCCTTCGGAAAAGGGAGTTAAGCCAGCTGAGGAGGGGGGTTGCGATTCCCCCGGACCCCTGCTGGTTCTCCCCTATCTTCAGTTACCTCTACGGGGTAACTATTAGCCCCCAAATCCAGCTGGATCAGGGGGCACTCCAGCGGCGAGCACAGCAGAAACCACGCACGATCACGGATTTCTCCCGCTGCCGAAGCCTTACAAACTGGAAGCCTAAGTCAACCCTACACTGTCTCTTAATGAGGCACATTCAATCTCCATGATCCAGTCAGTTACATTCCTCCATCTGATTTAATCAGCCTCAAGGGACAAGGGTCAAGTACACATACAATAGCCCTCACCTCACCAAGAATCCTCTTCTTATCTCCAGACACCACACAGTGACTGGATTCAGAGAAACAAAACAGTGAAACAAATTTAGGATCAAACTGGCAAGGAAAGACTTTAAGCCTAAATGGATCCAAACCATTTTCTTTGCCAAATGCCTGGCTTACAGTCTGCTGAGGGAACAGAAATTGATGTAATGCATACATTATAGGCAGAAAGTCCCAGGTAGAAATTTAAAAGAAATGCATGGCAGATATATTTTATGGGAAAGTGCCACGTTCTGCCCAAAGGCAGAAAAGCTAACCACAGCCACTGCAAATAGTTGATATTCCTAGTCCCTCATTAGGGGAGACTATAAGGCTTAGCATATTTGAGGGGGGGGGGAGTTTTGTGGAGAGAAAGAAATTGTGTATCTTCTAAAGAAAAGAAAATATGCTGCTATAAATTGGAGCATCTCTCATAGAAAGTTACTTTGATCAAGTGTATTGATTAAACTAGATTGCCTAAGGCACCAAAAGTTGTATGTTTATAAAAGCATAGCCTAAAAGGTGGGTTGTGTACTCTGCATTAAAAATATGAACAATTTTTTGAAAGATATATTGAAAATAAGACACACACAAGAGCTGCAGATTTTTTTTTTAAATTTTAAAGGAGTCCTTTTATGTTGGAGGAGTTCTTTGTTTCTCTGAGACTTTGAGCAAAGCAGCTCTTCAAAGCTGGTTTGTAAGACAACACATCCCACTTTTAAAAGCAAAGCCCTCATAGCTGCTTTTCTTAATGGTTGCTTAGTGGCTTCATCCCTTTGATGGAAGAGGATTCTGCGTATATGCCAAAATGTCTTCTAGCTTGAATGAAGGCAAATATATGTGTCCCAGGATAATGTTGCAGGATCTAATCTGGGTCAAGCACCAGGATTTAGTCTTTCAAGCTTTCAGACTCATGCTGGAGCCCATCCCCAGGGAACTTCTCTCTCCCAGGATGTGTGCTGTGAACTATTCTATGTATTATATATACTGTATTTATGTGGTGCATGGCTGGGTGTGTCTTGATTGATCTGTTGATGGTTGCCTACTGGGTATTGTTTCCTTGTTTCCTTCTTTAATGTCCCTTAATTCAATTCACATATTCTGATTAGATAAGGAAAAGTACTGGCCCTGCTAAGGATATAACTTCTGTGATAAATTGTCTTACCTCTTCTTTCTTCTCTCCTACCTCCTTTCTTTTCCCCATGAAATATGTCTCCCTGCTCATGGCTGAAGTTGCTATAAATGAACATTCTGTCACCAATGTTATTAAAATCTTGTTTCTAGAAGCTTTCTCATTCTGAGGAAGAAATGCCTGGAGCCATGCTTTCTAGTTTATCAAGAGGTTTTCCTCTATTTTATGAGCTAGGATTTCCAGACTAATAATGATCTTTCAAGAACTGATGAAGTATTAGAATGATGGACTTTGAAATTTCATATGGATTGATAGAGGCATCCAACCCCTTAAAAGCATGTGGAGATTTTTGTGTAGATCATTTGATATCAACAAACTGTTTCCCACCAAACCAGTCAGATATTTTTATTTATTTTATTTATTTATTTGTCAAGTAAGTATTAGATAACAGGTATAAGTATAAACATGGTTATGAATACTTGATTGCAGGAAATACGACTTCAGCAACAGAGTGGTCAATGTCTGGAATACTCTACCTGACTCTGTGGTTTCTTCCCCAAACCCCAAAAACTTTAACCTTAGACTGTCTACCATTGACCTCACCCCCTTCCTAAGAGGCCTGTGGGGGGGTGCATAAGCGCACCAATGTGCCTACCGTCCCTGTCCTATTGTTTCTTTTTTATTCATATCTCAGGAAAAGCTAACAGGTGGAATACAAAGTCCTTATCACACTTTCACTATTGTCTCTGACTATCAATAATCATATAGCCTTCCAATGTATAGATTGGAGAAAAGAAGAAAAGAGAAATTGCCATTACTCTGAGGGAACTTTATGAAGTTTTCCATGGACCAGATTTGGTCTGCACAATTTTTTCAGACCTTATCAGTTCAGTGCTGTCAGTGAAGGAAGAAATAACTTCACAATCAACTTATATTTGCTGCAAAGGAAATAGAAAGCTTCTTTCTGTTTCTTTTTATCTTTTTCCTTTTGCACGTTTATCTTCTCTTTTCTCTCTCTTTGTTTCCTTTATTCTGTATTAGTTTTTAAGCACTCTTTAAAACTTTATATGTACTAACGTATTTTTAAAATTCCCTTCTCACCCCTATGGGAGGTATCTGTCTTCCTTAATCTCATGTCCTCTTCCAGACATCTGGGCTTTTGAGGGTTCTGCATAGGATCTTAGCTGTTCCTAGCACTGTACTCTTCTGGATGGAGAGAGCTCTGGTGTTGTTCCTGGGATCTGTTGGAGCCCATCTGCCACCTTAAGAGTCATAGATACATTAGATCTGCCGTTGTAGCAGTGTTCCATCAATTACAGATCCTCCTGACTCCTCCATGAATAGTTTGTCCCAGTAGCCTACTTATCGTCAGATTGTCCTGGTTTCTCAACATCTGACACAAACCTTGTTAATCAAGGCAATGTCCAAGCCAGCATGATTCTCTTAGATCCATGATGGTGAACCTATGGCACATGTGCCAGAGGTGGCACGCAGAGCCCTCTCTGTGGGAATGTGCACCATCTCCAGTTGCTCTTCTGGTTTCCGGTGTGAACATGTGGAACGGCCAGCTGGTCTTCACATGCACTTGAGCACCAGAAACCTGAAGAACAGCTGGCCGGTGTGCATGCATGCACTGCCCAGCTGGTCTTTGGGTTTCCGGTGCTCTGGTGTACATGAAGACCAGCTAGCCAGCATGTGCATGTGCACCAGACAGCTGTTCTTCAGTTTCTGGCTCTCCGGTGTGCTCACGTTCCAGTTTGGGCACTCAATGCCAAAAAGGTTTGCCCTCACTGTCTTAGATCATGTAACTCTCATATTTTCAGGTAGACAGATGAAAGGTCCCCTACTGGTAAGGTAGGTACCAATCAGGATTTGAACACCTGTCTCTCACACCAAAGGGTGTGTTCTAACCACTATACTAGCCAACCTCTATCTTTCCCTCCCTCTCTATGTATGACTGTGTGTTTCTGTGTATTTATAAAGCTGTAATTTATTTTAATAAATCTTAGATTTGACAAGGTTCTTTGCTCATCATTACTAGTTTCAAATTGGTAGCAGAGAACAGGATTTTCTGGCTAGTGATTCTGCAAGTATAAAATTTGCAGTCCAAAGGTAGTTTTACATTCTTCCTCCTACTTTACAACTACAAACAGATTTGTTTTGGCAAAGCTATTAATGAGTAGTTTTCTCGTAATTTTTACCTCCGGCTGCACTATATTAGTTTATCTATCTAGCAACACAAGTATATAGGTATATATATAAATATAAAGTTCCTTTAAATTCTAACTTTATTGGTGCTTTGGCATTCGCTTATAGAGATATATTTTTATGTGCAAAGAATCCTTAATGTGTGTATCACTTTTCCATTTCTGAACACCTCGTGAAAATTGACTTTCACATGGGTTGACTGCCAGTTTGTCAGATGCCCAGGCATGATGGCTGAGATTTTATCTTTCCACAAAATAAATAAAGGGAGTGGTGTAATAGCTGTGTGTGTGTGTGTGTGTGTGTGTGTGTGTATTTAAGTATATGTATACTGCATGTATTATATGTATATGTGTATAAAAGGTAAAGGTGTTCCTCCGCTTGTTGCCAACTTCAGGGGGTGGTGCTCATCTCCATTTCAAGTCCTTTGAGCCAGCGCTGTCCAAAGATATTTCTGTGGTCATGTGACCAGCATGATGACATGGAACACTGTTGCCTTCCCACTGAAGTGGTACCTATTTATCTACTCACATTTGCATGCTTTTGAGCTGCTCGGTTGGCAGGAGCTGAGGAAAGTGATGGACCTCACCCTGTCGCATGGCGTTTGGGTCTCGAACCTGGGTTGCTGGCTTTCCAGCTGATAAGCCCAGCATCTCAACTACTGAGCCACTACACCACCCCATATGTATGTGAGTGTATGTATGTATATGTGTGCATGCACACACAAACGCACACACATATGTACATGTATGTATATACATGCGTATGTATACCCTTTTAAAAGTTAGGATAATGTGATTTAAAAATACTCTTAAGGAAAGAAAGAAATGTTGAAGAAAGAAATGCTTCTTCATAAGTAGTCATTGAATAGAAAGTGAGTGAGACAAGGGAGATTAAAAAAAAAACAGGAGAGAGGATAGGATCGCAAATGTCTGGACTGCTTGGAGTCTCTCTTCCATCTAGGTAGCCTGCAAATACACCAAGTGTGATGTCCTGCCTCTTCATGCCATCCCTGCTGGTAAATTGTCCCCACCCCCACACTCTCTTCTTACTTAATCATGGGCATTTTAAAGAAGATTTGAAGAGCTCTATACAGATATAATAAGCAAGCTGCAATCACCCTGGTGGGCCTGCTGAGAAAACGACAGCTCTTGAAAACTCCAGAGGAAAAAGACAAGAAGATGGCGATTCATAGCTAGAAGCACCAGAGGAAAGACTTGTATAGCACAGCATGTTGGAATCTCAGAAGAACTTGTCCAAGCTGCAGGGAGTGAATAGTTTTATTTTAAGGCTATATTAAAGGCCACAGGAGGGGTGTGCATGGCAATATATTCCTTGGGCTTTGCACAATAATACATTTGCTAGATTGTGCACAGAAAGGCTGCAATCCTGCTTTTTTGCAATCATTAAGTGCAAGTAAAGCCAAGAAGAGTCAACCACAGCCTCTTTTTCCACCTTTGTGTTTCCTAGAACATTAGCTGAGTTCAAAAGAACAACTGTTGGGTGCATCATTATTGGATGATCAAAGGGTAAAAGAGGAAAAACATTTATGTTCTCCTATCCAGTGAAATATCATGTTGAGAAAAAATAACAACAATCTAAAAACTAGCCTCCCAAATTGTCAGATCATTTTTAAAGGGAAGAAGTTGCACTGTATAGCTATATACTACATACTAACTGCTCATATATACTAGTGAATGGAATTGATGGAACAACAGAGAGCATCCAGGTAAAGCTAAGTGGAGGAATGATGTCTACATTGGCAACAGATTCCAAAAACTCTTTTAAAGTTGCATGAGGGAAAGCTTTGATTATTTTAGCGACTGTTGGGAGACAAACACTGCCAGGCACAGTCCTTCCTGGAAACTCCAGATTTGTTTTGCTATCCTTTTGCTTCAGAAGTGGAAGAAGGCATAAGAAGATTCTTGACTAAGATTTATATGAGGAAGTAGAAGTAGTAGAAACACTGGAGGAAAATGGGCATGTAATGCTAGAATTACTGGTCTTAAGAGAAAATGAAGTTGAATGTGGTTGGACATGTATGCCATATTTTTTTAGATGTAGCACTTTATGGAAAAGCAATTTAAGATGAATGAGGAGTATTTTTAGCTGTGTTTTAAAAAAGAATCTCTTGTCCTTTTGGAATTTCTGTGTTTTAGAGATTCCCAAAGGACAATTGCAAACAATTCCAATGATAAAAAATATGGGGAACAGGAGATGAACTCAATGTGGCTACCCAACATACATAAATAATTCTTGGAGGCTGCCTGGACAAGTCTCTGAAGTTTTATGGGCAAGATTTTCTAAAAGGATTGCCACTGCCATCTTTCTAGGGTTGTGTCAGGCTACAGAACTTTTCCCATTCACTCAATTAGAATAAACTTCTGAAAATGTATCAAAATGTATCAAAAAGGAATCCTTTATTGAGATGAGACAATTCATGTAGGAGTTCAAAGCAGCGTCTGAGGTCTCTCAGGCATACAGGGATACATAAGGCAGTTTAGAACCCCTCCCCTTATCTCCATGTGTATTTAGTGAAACAAAAGCCAGTATGTTAATTCCTCCCCACCCTTTTGTAAGGAACGGATCTTTTTCACAGTTTCCCAGGGCATAGCTAATTTCCCCCCACCCCCTTTTTAGAAAGAACTTTTCCAGAGATTCCCAGGACACATCTCACTGTGGAATTTTTAGGATCTTCTCATCTCCTGGCTGTGCCTCTCAGGGGGATAGTTCTGGCCATCTGGCTTTTCTCCCTCCATTGTATCATGCGTGGGTTATACAAATTCGATATAAGATTAAATACATTCAGGTTACCCCAAGAAAGGATTTCTTTATCAGCCTCCCCCCCCCCACTTTTCTTCTTCCACTGAAAAAACGACAGATACACGGATCTGACATGGTTGAGAGACAGTAACTGACCCAAAGTCATCAAACTGGCTTTGTGCCCAAGGCAACAGTAGAACTCACAGTCTCCTGGTTTCTAGTCACCCAAACTGATATGCATTTCTCTCTTCTTTTCTCTCTCTCCCTCTCCTTCTCCCTCCCTCCTTCCCTCCACCTCTCTTCCCCCGTTTGTGCTTGCACTTAAAAAAAATGAAGATAGTATCATTAAAAGGAACATCAAGCCAATAGATATTCATATTTTATTGTTCTGTGTTATAGATAACCATTTAAACTGTCAACTAAGATAATCAAGAAGAAATGAATCCGGCATCAAATGCCAGTGAATCTTAATGTAGAAAAACTGGCTACATTAAATATTTTTAAGTTAATGAACAAAAACATTAACTGATTATCCAGGAAAAAGTTAGGTGAATTACAAGGATATTTGTGAAAACCATAATATATAAACCAGTAATTTAATTGTTCTTGCTTGCTAGAACAACTGTGTCTTGTTCTGATAGCTTGTCAGGAATACAAGTCAGCTGTGTGATGTGGCAGCAAAAAAGGAAGTATTTTTCTCATATGTGATGTCACACTTAATTTAATGACCATCTGGACAGCTCCATTCTCTTGTTCTCATTATTCAAGTTCCTCTGAGCATTGCAATACTTAAATGGTTTCTCTGCCTTGTGTAGAAGAACAAAAGAAGATAAAGAGCAACTAAAGGTCAGAAGTATGTAGAGTAATAGAAGGCAAGCAGGAGGTTTAATTCCTAAAGGATCTGTAACAGCAAGGAAGGTTAATTTTTCCGGAACTGGAGTGGCCCTTGGTGGCAATTTTCATAAACCCAGTTCAGTTTACAAGCTTTAAAGAACAGGATTACTTTGGGTGTTTAGAAGAAGAATTTATTGGCATCACCAAGGTTCTGCATATACAAGATTCTCAATCCTTTCCCTGTCATCCTCTGAAAAGAATAGAATAGAATAACAGAGTTGGAAGGAACCTTGGAGGTCTTCTAGTCCAACCCTCTGCTTAGGCAGAAAACACTATACTATTTCAGACAAATGGTTGTCCAATCTCTTCTTAAAAACTTCCAGTGTTGGACAATTCACAACTTCTGGAGGCAAGTTGTTCCACTGGTTAATTGTTCTAACCATCAGGAAATTTCTCTTTACTTCTAGGTTGCTTCTCTCCTTGATTAGTTTCCATCCATTGCTTCTTGTCCTAACCTCAAGTGCTTTGGAAAACAGCTTGACTCCCTCTTCTTTGGGGCAACCCCTGAGATATTGGAACACTGTTGTCATGTCACCCCTAGTCCTTCTTTTCATTAATTACACAGTTCAATTAAAAGCTGAAACTGACCAAAGTAGGTAACATAAAATGCTAGTGGTAGAATCTGGGTTCAAGACCTTCTCTTCCCAATTGCTTAGTGTGCTGTTTATAGCTCTCCCCCTGGTCCAGCACTGATGCTTTCTAATAAATCTTTGACCTTGATTGAGTTTTTGCAGAGATGTTTTGCTTGGCACACACCTATAGCTACAGATTGTACCTTGGAAGCTTCCTGTTTGGTGAAGAACCTCTCCTTGAAAAGTTCCTAATCATTTTGAGCTAGTTTATCCCAGGCTCTGTCCATAAGCATCCCTAGTAATGCCAAAGGTGAATTTAACTTCCATTTATCTCTCCTACACATCAATCATCATCATCATCATCATCATCATCATCATCATCATGCACCTCGGAGGAAATCTTCCTGCCTTATAAGCCATCTCATTCTATTTTCCACTGGGCTGATTTGCCATGGAATGAAAACTTTGTGTCCTGCCATTTAAAATATACTCTGACAATTGTTACAAAACATCCCTGGGGGAGAGTGGAGGCAAGGCCATGCAGGCAGCCACTAAAAAGATTAGTCTATTGCCACCTGGCAGGCTACAGATCTGGCTTCAGATGGATGAAGACAAATATTTTTCAAATGCCTAGGCAGTGTTCTTTTGCAGTAAACACTGATACACATTATTTCCACGCTCCCACTGCTTTTTTCCCCCTTGTCTGCAAAGAAATGTTCTGAAATGAATTTTAAAGTAGGTGGAGTTTTATTATCTACTGACGAACCCATCACCAACTGCCATATTTCATCTTGCTTTTTTTTTTTTTAATGTGTTTGTGTTTGCAATTCCGGTCAGTGACCTTAAGAAAAATGTTCATTCATTCCTTCCTCGCCAAATGGGGGAGGAGGGAAAAATTCAGTGGGCTGTAAAACTGGATATAGTCCTTCCTGGAAAATTCTACTATATAAGCTAGGATTCCATTTGTAGATACATTGAGAGATTCAAAGGACTTTTGGAAGCAGCCCTGTCTGATTTTGATATTTCTATCAGGAGGGACACCAGAGAAATTGAGTGACATCATCTCGTTGGTGTAGCATTAAAAAGTCTCAAAAATCTATCTTTTTTCATCCTGCATCCAAAATGGAACATCATTATTTTGAAAATCAATGCTTTAACCTTTATGAGGAAATGAAGTCTGAGCAATGCCATAGAATTGCACCCCTTTAAAATGTTTTTAAAAGTGCCTATGACTTTTTAGTTTGAGTCCCACTGTGATGAAATATACCATAATAATAGTTCTATGATGGGGAACACCAATGAATAACAGAGGAGATGATTTTTAAGCAATTGCGATCATGCGGTTCCTTATAATCTGAATGCAGTGCAAGGCTTATTGAAGGCTAAGGTAATATTAGGACATTAAGGTCACTGATTTTTCCACAAACCAGTCCATTATCTGTCTTGATAGGAATACAATATAGATGCACAACCATTCAAGTGAGAGACTGGAAGACAAGCAGGTAGGATGAAAGGTAAGAAAGGTATAAGATAGGAGTGTTCCAATATCTAAGGGGCTTTCCACAAAGAACAGAGAGTCAACCTATTCTCCCAAGCACTGAAGACAGGACAAGAAGCAATGGATGGAAATTAATCAAGGAAAGAACCAACCAAGAACTAAGGAGAAAGGTCTTGACAGTTGAAACAATTAATCAGTGGAGCAGCTTGCCTCTAGAAGTTGTGACTGCTTCAATATTGGAAGTTTTTAAGAAGAGATTGGACAACTGTTTTTCTGAAATGGTATAGGGTCTCCTGCTTAAGCAAGGGATTGGATTAGAAAACCTCCAGGGTTCCTTTCAATGCTGTTGTTTTATTGAAACTAAAATGCTTCTCAATGTCTAAGATCTCTCCATCATCACCTCAAAATGCTATTAGTGGGACAAAAAACAGATCAATGGAATGATAAAAGACAAACTTGAAAAGATGACCAAAGCTGACAAAATATCAAGCCTTTAGCAAATTTATTCATAAAGTTGTTTTACAAGCCCACTCCTGCATTCAACAATTTATCAATTTTTAATAAACACATTATCCTGCATAACAAAATCCAGAATCTTAAGGTGATTAATTCCTCATCTCAGTTGATTAAATAGAAGAAATTGGGATTTTTTGACTGTCAAATTACTACTGCAAATGATCGTTTTTTTTTTCAACTTTATGAGTAAATATCTGTTTGTATTGATTTGTACTACAAGTGCTGTTGTATTTCTCAGTATTATTTTAAGTTTCCAATTTCTTTTAGGAGAAGCCCTTGGCAAATAAATCTACATGCCTACATGTTGATATGAAGTAATTAAAAGGATCGAATGTGTTTTTGTAATTGTCCAGAAAGAGCAGTTATCATTTTTATGCAATGAGTGAGCATCCCCTTCTGTTTGCATTGTATACCAAAGTAGAGAAAAGACTCCATGCAATACAGTAAATTGATCAATAATTGCTATTATTATTCTACTGTGAGAGCTAATGTAAGTTATGCTGTAAGCCTGTAAGTAGCCAAAACTGATTTGAACATAATTCACTTTTTGAAATGACAGTGGGAAATTTGATATGAATTTGACCCTCTGAAAAGTCATAAGATTGTTCATTAGTTTCTGCTATTTCAGAGAGCATTTATATTTCATTCTTCTTGGAGTGATCCCAGATAATTAGATATAATGTAATGGACATGATATCAAAACTGATGGTATCAGAACCCAGTGAGGCCAATTGGGAGTATTTGATGAAGTCAAACAGAAGAAGCAGTTCATTTAGAGCAGGCTGCAAGAAAAATGAAATTGATAATCTGATTGGCAATGTTGTGTACGGAATGAGAAGGTTGTTATATCAATTTCATTTTGCTGGAATGTATTTGTTTCTGTGATTGATTGATATGGCTACCCATCTCACTGTAGAGACTCTGCGTGGCTAACATCAGATTTAAAAAATACATAATGCAATAATAACTAAAAGAATACTTTGATGGGGCCAATTGAAAATGTTTATTCTTTTCTATTATGGAACTGTGTACAATGTTAGTTTTGCTAAAGGTTCCTGCAGTCATAAAGAGAGGCTCTGCCAAGATATATCCAAAGCCCCTTCCATTATGGAACTCAGACATTTCTAAGCACAAATTTATAGGTAAATTTTTGTAAGATCTTTCATAGGCCAGACGATTTCCTTTGGATTCTTCTACCTCACCTACTAAGAAATGTAAAATTGACAATATTGCTTACAGAAAGAGCTATGGCAGTACTTATTAAAAGCTTAGGCTATTTTTAACCTCACAGTTTAAGCCAAAAAGGGAAGGTTAAGTAAGAAATCAAAATTTACTTTTAAGTGTCTTCAGTCTTTTTGGCATATACCAAACATTGTAAATGGTTCTTTACCAAGAATGATTCTCACAAAGTTTCTTTAGCAAAATATCTTCAGAAGAAAGGGATGGATCACAATGATGAACTATTTCCTTAAAAAGAAACCAATCAACTATTATGATTCAGAAAGAGATGAAATATAAAATAGGGGAATTATTTGGGGCGATCAAAAAGGGAAAAAGTTATAAAGTGCAAAGATGGAAAAGTTAAAAAGTCACCAGAAAGAAGAAAATTAACTCAGGACTTCTTCAGTAAAGAAACAAATGTAAAGTAACTTCTTACTCTAATTTGAAACAAAAAAGCAGAAACATCTTGTGCAAAATATGCATTTTAAGCAATCAAATTATATAACAAGATAACCTCTTACTCTGAGTTTAAACATAAACATAAAAGGATGTATAGGTTACATGTCTAATGATAACAGTAAAAATACACAAAGATTTCTATAATAACAGCTCTAATCATCAAATCGTAAAAATCAAAACTTTGTGTTTATGTTTCTGGAGCAAGGAGTCCAAAAACAGTCTCCAAGTAGAAACAAACCTAGACAGGCTTTTGACTTTCATCCAAGGGGTCAATTTTGCCATCTTTGCCAATTCCATTAATACCACAATCCACTCTTTTAATTGTGGGAATTTCTCCACCTTTCCACCTGTGTCTATTTAAATGCCTCGCTTTTGTTTTATATACATACATACATACATATATATATACATACACACACACACACACATACACACACCCACACACACACAGACCTATAGAAACAAAATCTCATGGCATTTTTGTTTTCCAATCTACTTATCCATATCAGCTTAAAAAAGTTTCTGGTTACAATTTTACCTCCA
>NW_020769351.1:8921703-8964333 GCF_900518735.1 Pseudonaja textilis
TTTCTGGTTACAATTTTACCTCCATTTTTAACCTTTTCTGAATCAAATCACAGCAGCTGAACTATTCCCTCTATCTTGAAGAACACTAGACCAAAGATAGCTTTATTTTTGTTTTAACTGTCTCCCTGTGAACCAATGAACTTTTCACTGTTACCAACAAGCTTGCAAGTTTCCTTTCTTTTTTACAACTATCTCTCAATAGTAGTTGATTATCTGTCTGTGTTGTGGTTTGCTGGCAGCCTGCAGAGCTGGCAGCAGAGTCAAACAGTGGGGAGGACCATGGGCCAGTCCTGGAGTCTGTGGAGGACTCAAATGAGGGATCTGTGTCTGACACAGAGATGGGGCCAGGGCCATCTGAGAGTTATGGAGCCTCCAGAATCTGACATCAGTGAAGCAGAGGAAGAGAGGGATCCTGTTTCCAGTGCATGCTTGCACAGAGCTGCCAGAAGGCAAGAACAGTTAAGACTCAAGAGTAAGGCTTGGAGATGATTGGCCCCTCCCATAAGTCATAAAGGAGGAGCAAAGGGACATGAGCCTTTGCAGGAAGCAACTTTGTTCGTTCTGGTCAGTTTAAACTCTGAAGCTCCATGTTGACTTTGTGCTCCATTTGGCCTTATACAACTAATTGGCAATTTAGTCATTGTCAGCATTTCAAGAGAGATAAAGGTGGGTGCTTATCAGCCTTATCCCGAAAGATTGTGGCAGACTTCTATTGGACTATTCATAAACTGTGAGGGATTCATTACAGCCTGTGAAAGCATATAATTCATAGCCATTGAAATAAAAACAAGGTTTTGGGGAACAGCTTGTGATTGTTACTGTCTTAGGAAGCCTTGATCAGAACAGTCTGGGAAGCAACCATTACATATGGGTTTATGTGTATGTGTGCAGACAGGCATGTCTTAATTTTTTTCCTTATCCAATATTATATTCGACTTGTTCTGGCAATCGACATTTTGGGATGGTGCAGTGGCAAATGGGTCACAGGTGAACTCCCATCAAGAAGCATAATGTCCCCAAAACAAATAAAAAATAAATTTGCTTTCCTAATACACATGTTGTATTTGCTTTGTTCCAGGGCTGTCTCCTATAACTTGCCTTTTACCTTACTAAATTACAGCATCTTATTTATTTTGATACCCTGTTCTTTCACATTCGCTTTGTTATTGTCACTTGACTTAGTTTTTTTTTATTTCTCATCCATTCTTTTCTGTATAGTTTATATTACAGTGCTGTGAATGATTCTTATGATTCTATACTTTGTTTGACATTCTGGGTGTTTTTTTTAAAAACCACCACTTTTTCATCTAGCATCCATTAACTATGTATTTATTCCTCGGTTATGTTTACTGATTTATTTTGCATTGTGCTCTTTTCTCTACAAAGTCCCTTGCCAACTGCTTCCAGCCACTGGATTGGTTTCTTCTCTGCTGCTTTTCCTTGCAAATGCAGGGCATTGGGGATCTGCTGTTGCTGTTGCTATTCTTGCCATTAATTCTTGCCATCCCTGTGAACCAATGCCATTAATTAAGGGATTGTCTTCAGTCTTGATTCTTTGAGACTTCCTGGAGAAGTCCTTGCAGCTTTCTGGGCAACATTTCAGAATTGTCTTCCCATTGCCTTCTTGTTAGTTCTGAGAGTTGGACTAAGGTTTCTCAGCTGGTTTTGGGTTTAAGTCAAGGCTTGAACTCATATCCTCCCAGTTCTATCTAGCTTGGTGCCTACACTTGGTACCAAGCACTACACCTTGCCATTAGCTTCTCGTGATCTCTTGTTGGGGCTTCCCATTGTCCCATCAATATGTTTGTTTTTTCTCCTTTTTAATGACAGGGCTTTTGCCATACCACCATTCTCCCCTTCATACCTTTGAAGGCATCCGTGAGCTGTTCCTAACTGCTGCTGTGTCCTGGTGACTGTCCAACCCTCAATGGTCAATTGTCAGTGTTTGTGGGCCTTCTTCAGTTGTTTCTTGCTTTCTCTTTTGAGTCCCTCTTGAGTTCAGTTTTCCTTCTGCTTGGTAATTGCAACAACCTCTGACCAGTTCTGTAAACAGGGGAGAAAAGAAAAGGCTACCTCACTTTCTTCCAGCCTTCTTCCTTTCCCAGGTCAAGCTGCTTGAGATTTTCAAGGCTACTCTTTTGTATTTTGTTCCTGCTGCTCTTTGGCTCCTATCACATTCATTCATGCTATCTTCTCCACTGGAGCCTTTGAGCTTTTTGATGTAGTTTGCCATCACTTTCAAGCAGCTATCCTGAGTTCTGTTTTTAGATCAGTCTTAGATCTTATTGTAGGTTTTTCTTACCCCTCTTTTCATAAAAACAGGTATTTGGAAATTCTTGTCTTTATTTCTATTCTCCTTTCTATAACTGTTTCATTTAGGATAAGCACCATTCTTCCAGCATGCCCCTTCCTTTCCCAAAACTAATAGTGCTCATCCACATCGGTAGAAATGTTATTGATTTGGTTTTTAGTCAGACTTTCTCACTAATCAAAACACCAGCTCTTACTATGTTTTTTCCTTGTTCATGTTTATTGTATTTTATGTATAATTCCAATTCCCCTGATTTATTAGTATTTTTAGTTTAATTTCCCTGAAGGACATTCTAAGCATGCTTTGGTTGTTCATTGATAAACAAACTTCTGTTTTTTTAATAGAATGCCTGTGGACTTTGGAGTTATCAGATTCTCTTAAAATGCCAACGGTTCAATGTCACACGATCTTGCACATTTGTTTAATTTTAAAAGATATACAGTAACGTTCATGGATCTATGCAAATAAGCAAGTCTTGTTAGGTTTTCTTCTGCCTATGGGCATTGCTCCTAAACTTGCAGGTAAGGCTAAATCAGTCCATTGAAAGGTGCAAAAGTCAGCATCATTCATATGTCAGAACCTGGCATTAAGTTTGCTCCCAATGATTACCTCTTGGAGGGAGCCATATTTAGTTTGACCTCTTAACCAATATGCAGTGATGTGGCATTACTATATCTAAAATAGGGTTAGCCATGCCAATTACTGAATGGCTGGAAGATTCCCAACCACAACCACTCAAAGGTCAAAATAAAGATATGGGAAATGGTAAGTGTTTATGGAAGCGATTGGAGGCTGTGGACCTCAAACCTTTCTTGCCAGGTGTGTAGCCCATACTGAGAAATAATCCTGATATGGGAATTACAGTTATATAGCAGGTTATCTGTGCTCTTTATCAACATTCTTTTGGAACTTCTCCCAAGTTCTTAGATGTTTCCACCTTGAACTTCCCTCCTGGTGAAATTACTCTTATTTTTAAGGAGCCTCTGTGGTGCAGTGGTTAGGGTGCAGTACCGCAAACTACTTCTGCCTACAATTTGGCAGTTCAAATCCCACCAGGCTTAAGGGTAATTCAGCCTTCCATCCTTCTGAGGTCAGTAAAATGAGGACCCAAATTGTTGGGGGCAATATGCTGACTCTGTAAACCACTTAGAGAGGGCTGTAAAACACTATAAAGCGGTATATAAGTAAGTCCTATTGCTACTTAAGGATTTGAAATGGTCTCTATCTGTATGCAAACTTCAAAATAAAACATTTTAGATCCTCAAGGAATCCTCAAATATGTAATTAATATTACTTTAAGTCACTCAGTTGCTACTCTAGGTCCTAATAATGATGATTTCAACTGTGTTCTCAATCAAAGATTCACTACATAATTTGGGCCATTCAGTCTTCCTTGGCTCATCCCAAGGTAAGGGAGGAGTCTCATGCTGATAATATGGCTAGTAACTGTTATGTGAACATAACTGAGGTGTAGACTGACCCAGTTTCTCAGAAGGGATTAGTATCCTTCCTGTTGCACCAAAATCTTGTTAAAAAGAAAGCAAGTGTCTTTCAACTATCCATTTTGCACATTTAGAAACAGTTATCCAGAATTCCTTTCAGACTTCTTGATTCCTTACTTCAGTCTAGTACATTTTATTTTTAAGAACTCAGAGATATTTGAGTATTTTGGCTATTTTTGCATTCCTGATTATTTCTATGAAGATTTGGCATCTTCCCATCCTAGTATTCACAGGACAAAAATAACAATTCAGAGTTAAACTCCACACAGGACATTTACTGAAGCAAAAAGCATGGTTGAACCCAGTGTACAGTTTAAGTCCACAAGGGCTAATGCCATGTTCAGGGAGTGGAATAGGAAAGCATGAAAAAGGTTTAGCAGAGGTCAAAGAATGTGCATATTCCTAGCAAACATAGTTTTAAAGCCCAGAGCACTCAAAATTAGACTGTCACAGATGTTGCTCCATCATTAAAGCTCTCTCCAGCACCAGTTTATATACTAGAAATTTCTGGCCTTATGAGCAGCAGCTTATTATCTAGATTATTACCATAATAAATCCATCTGGAAACCAAGCCGTATGAAAAACAGTTAGCCTACAGAAGTGATGACTAAAGGGAGGTGAGGCAATAGTCTTAAAACATCTGAAGGTTTATGACACAGAAGAGGGAGTGCACTAATCCTCCTATTTCCCCATGGAGCAGGGCCAGAGCCAACGGGTCAAAACTGCAAGCAGGTTTAGGCTAGACCCCAGGGAGAACTTCCTGACTGCATGAACAGCCAGCCACTGGAACAAGCTGTAATATGAAATGATGAGTTCTCAGCAGAGATCTTTGAGAGGAGGCTGAACAGTTATTTGTCAGAGATGCTGTAATGGAGACTACAATGAGCAGGGGATTTGACTAACTACCTGAAAAGTCCCTTCCAATGATCTTGTGGCTGTAAATACAACCCAAGTTTAGAGCACAAGTGTAAAAAACTTCCCAAAAGGACAATGTCCAAAAAAATAAATGAATTGAGAAGTCAGAAAGCAACACAGACACTAGGGACAGTGGTTTTTTTAAAGCTAAACTTCTAATTAAACTGGGAGACACAAGAGATCTTCCTCATTTTTTTCAGCAGAGTGTCAGGCTTGGTTTCCTTCATCAAGTAGCCTTCCCTAAACACTCCTACTTAGTATCTTGCATACTGCTGTGCCTCCTTCATTTGATTTTTGAGGCGGTAATGTACTCAAGTTCTGGATGGAGAAGACACTTAATATGGAATGTGCTGGGTCCAGGGCAAAGCCTGTTACTGGCTCACCATAGCTACTAGAGCTTAGAAGTACAAGGTCTGGGATCCTGAGCTGAACTTCTCAGATGAGGAGGAGGACTTTTGATACAAGACCCTGATATGACATTTCCCCCTATGGCTGTATTGTTTCTGAGCTGAGAAAAAAATATATGAAATGCTCTACTTAAATCAAAATATCAAAGTTGTCAAACTAAACTCATCTGGTTGCTTTGATGCAGTGGGGTTTGGTTTCTGTGCATGTGCCACACTCTTCGAAGCACCCTCTTTTAGCCTTCCAGATAGAAGCAAAGTGGCCAGTTCAGAGAGGACCACTTCAATTCCACACTTAGCTTCAAAAGGGCACTTGGGTCAAATCTTTGTCAAATTGAAGCTCCCTGGAGAAATCTTGCTGAGTCATTATACAATTGCAGCTATTGTTCAGGAAGCAATTTCATCCACAAACAACTCTGAAAGGTGTACGAGGTTGAGGCTGACTGTCCAAAACTAATTGTCATGTCCCTGTCAGAATCTGAATCTGAGGAAGAAGATGAACAGCTGACAGGGAGTGGGAGTGTGGCTCTGTTGGCTGTGGAGGAAATTGGGGAAGGGGCAAAGTCCGGCTGGACAGAGCAGGGAAGAGGTAGAACAAGGGAGATGGAGTTCAGAGGAAGGCCCAAGCCCACCCCCTCTTCATCCTAGGGCATGCAGGGAGGAATGGAGAAGAGAGCAACATGGGTTATGTGGACTACAGGGGAGAAAAGGGCCCTGATTCCCTTCATTAGCCACAGCTGGGAAGAGAGTTTAAAAGAAATGCATGCTGAGTATAGCAGCTGCTGGGAGCAAATGTGAGTTTATCTTGTGTTGACTTTAGTTATCTGTGTTCCTGGCGTCTTCCCAACCATGTTGAGTTATTGCCATGCCTTCACGTCTGGAATTCTTGCTCCTGCCCTGACAGATTAATTACCTCATTTTGCCTTGTTTGGACTTATAGTTACAGTTTTTGTTGACCACATTTTGGACTTGATTCTCTGCAGCCAAAGGCTGTTTCTGGGAGAGTTTTTCTCCAGCCAGAAGGTAACCAGGACTTTGAGGGCAAAGTTAGAGCTAATAAAGGGACTCCTACTGATTATCTAACTGTGTTGCCTTTGTGCTACACCCCGGGCACTAACCTTTATGGTCAATTGGGCACTTGTGCTTGGTCTTTCTGCCCTAGTCCAACACCTTAACTACTCCACCAGCTCTGCTACTCCTCTTAGCTAGATGTGTATTATCATTTTTGAAGACAAAAACCATAGAACCTATTTCGGAAAATTCAGCATAATATCTGTCAGTTTTCAGAGTACTACTATACTTTTTTTTTCTTTCCAAGTAATGTTTCTGCTACATTTTATGCAAACTTCTCCAATTTGTAATGCAAATGAGACAAGTTTCTTTAAACAAATCTTGATGGATGGGTGATGAATGAATTGTTCTTCCACTTTTAGAAAAGAATTTTTCTCCTGCTATGTTACTGATGAGAATAAGTATCTAGACTTTGGTGGGTATCTTCCTCCAGTGATGAAATGATGCATTCTTTTTTCTTTATTTTTTCCCCTAAAATATAATTCTGTCTTTATCCCTATCACAGAACATAACAGTAGAAAAGCTTACTTGGAGACAGTCTATTAGCAACCACTGTTACTTCTCCACATTTTTCCCCACATACTTTCAGAATTATACTAGACCATTAACTCATGTGATGTTCAGGAATGAAATAAGGCTCTTTACAATGATATTGTGTCTATGTTCATGCACACACACCAATATGTAGGTATCTCTGAGTTGGTGACTACATCTATGCAGTTTTCTTTGCAGTGATACAACAGAGCAGGGCTGTCAAACTTGTGGCCCATGAGCCATATGCGTCATGCACTGGCCATGCCCATGCCCTGTTTAGTGAAGCGGGGGGGGGAAAGTCCCAATAGTCATGTGATCCTGTCATGATGATACAAGTTTGACACCCCTGCTATAGAGGCTGTCCCCACCTTTTTTCAGTTATTGTCGTATAACTTCACAGTTTTCCCATAGTCTTGGATCTTTTATCCATGAACTATTCAAAGTTAATCATGTACAGCTTCTGGTTTCTCCCACTCAATGAAGACATGCAAGCATTATTAAAAGGAGTGTTAAGAAGGAACACAAGAAATTGTGTTCCTTCCAGCTGACAAGGTTGTAGAGATCCCCAGAAAGTCATTCACGTTCTGCACTATTGCTGTTGCTGGGCTGTGAGTGTGTAGGGTTTCTATCATCATGTTTACAAGGACTCCTGGGCTATTGAAAACTTGGTCTCAGCAGTATATATAACAAAACATCTTTTCAGAGCTTTAATTAACTCCTCCATAAGGGGCAACACCTAGCCCTTTTTCATGTAGAAGCTAATACATGATAGTAGGATAAACATCAGTTTGGATGGCTTTCTAGACATAGAAAATAAGTAGTTTAAGTCTGAGGGTAAAATACTTTCAAGAAATTCCAAGGTGCAGGCTGAACTGGGAAGATCAAAATATATCCCACAAGAAGGGGATGGGAGGCCATTTCTGTACTGTAGCCAAGAACAAAATATTTTCATTAAGAATTGAGCATCTCTTTGTATCTTGTACATCTTGATATATTCTACTTTTCTATATCTATTCTGGGCAGTTTGTTCATTTTGAGATGCTGCTCCATGAACATAAAGAAGCTGCATAAATTTTATCATCAGTGCTATTGCTATCTATTTAGTTACAAGGTGACCAAGAGGCCACAGAGAATGTCCCCTTCCTTTGGACTGGGAATTATGGGAAGCCACAAAAGCTTTAGGATGATAGCAAAATGTTCAACAGAATACAATACTATATGACAGGGGTCTTCAAACTTGACAGCTTTAACACTTGTTGACTTCAACTCCCAGAATTTCTCCTCTAGTCATGTTAGCTCAGCAATTCTGGGTGTTTGAAGACCCTTGCTATATGAATTAGTTCACCCTCCACCAATTACACCAAGAAAAGATGTTCCAAAAACTTATTCAAAATTATTTGGCTTAGTTCCAATTTCTCTCTGGCTAATTTTATGTGAGAGAGATACTATTTATATCTATTTCTATTGTTCTTTTCCCTGAGTCATCACCTATTTAATTTTTGGACAGAGTGGATTTGTCTAATCTTGCTTCTTCCTCACGACATTCTTTCCTCCCTTCAAGCAATATTGTTTAATTTTCATCTTTGCAGCCTCAAGCAAACATCTGCTTGTCTTGATGTTCGGAACAGTTATCAGATTAGTTCCCAGGGCTCCATTGTGCTGGAAGAATTACCCTTTAATGTCATAAAAAGATATATGGGGTGGGATGCAGGATAACTAACCATTGATCTAAGTTACCCACAATCCCAAAATAAGGAGAATAAGTTGTACCCCCAGAAGATAAGGCTTTGGCAAATACCTTTCTGATTTCATAGGGGGACTTGACTTCGGAACATTTCCATTCTTTCTTCTTTTGTGATATGGATACTATATTATATGACAGGTTTCTGTTATTTGTAATGGTGGCTGGATCTTTGACACAGATTGACTCAGCTGCTTGGCATTATAAGAGGTAAGAAGTGAAATTTGTTTGCTTACAGAATATAGAATAATAAAGTTGGGAGGAATCTTGGAGGTCTTCTAGTCCACTCCCTGCTCCAGCAGGAAACCCTATACCGGTGATGGCTAACCTTTTTGGCACAAAGTGCTCAAAGCGTGCATGCGTGCACCCCCAAAACGCAATGCATGTGCATCTCCTGTGCATGCTTCCTATGCATGCACTCCCCCACATGTGCCCCGCCCTCTGCATATGCACAGCAGAGGCCAGCTGGCTGGTGGGAGGGGCATGCACAAGCACAGCGGAGCTGAGTTGGGGCAACGGCTCACGTGCCCACAGAGAGGGCTCTGCACGCCACCTATGGCATGCATGCCATAGGTTCACCATCACGTCCCTATACCATTCCAGACAAATAGCTATCCAATCTCTTCTTAAAAAATTCCAGTGTTGGAGCACCCACAACTTCTAGAGGGATCTCATTCTAGTTCTTCGTTGTTCTTACTGTCAGGATATTTCTCCTTAGTTCTGAATTGGATCTCTCTTTGATAAGTTTCTATTCATTGCTTCTTGTTTTGCCTTCCAGTGCTTTGGAGAATAGGTTGCTACTCTCTTCTCTGTGACAGTGTCTCAGATATTGGGCTTGTTTGTTTTCAGGATCTATATGGCTGCCTATCTCATATAACAACACTAGGTGGCTCACAACAATTCACAAAAACATGGTTAAAAACAAAAATACTGTTGCTTCCTCAAACATCAGCCAAACAACCTCCTAGATGAACCTGCATCCTAGCCAAATGCTTGCATGTGTGTGTGTGGGTGGGGGGGGGGGGGGGGGACAGGTCTTCATGGCCCTCCAGAAGATTAAAAGCAGAGGTGGTATTCAGCAGGTTCTGAACCAGTTCTTGGGAACTGGTAGTGGAAATTTTTAGCAGTTCGGAGAACCGGCAAACACCACCTCTGATTGGAGATTTTACAGTATCCTTCCTTTGCCACACCCACCAAGCCACGCCCACAGAACCGGTAGTAAAAAAAATTTAATCCCACCACTGCCTAAAAGGATAGGTATCTCTGAGATCTCAGGTAGGAGGCTATTCCAAAGAGATGGGACAACCATCAGCAATGTGTCTGAGGTCTCATCAGGTGGCAACATTTAAGGAGAGACTTGTTATGTAGAAGGACAGGCAGCTTACATTTTTTGAAAAGTCAGGCATTCATATCCCAAAGGTGAATTTTCAGGAGGTAACTGGACAAGAAAGTCCAGTTGCCTCCTGAAAAAACACCTTTGGGACAACCATGATGGTTGACTAAGTATCTCCATAGACTTTCAGGCATTCACGGATTCTAGACTTCATGGATTCATAGACCCTGTCTATATTTGTGTTCCTCATAGAAGCACTTTAGGTATGCTTTTCTACTGAGGTTATCAGAGGAACTTTTTTTTATAGTGCCACAAGTGTCTTGGGGAGGCCAAGGGTGAGGCAAATGATGAAACACTGTGGACATAGTTCAAACTACATGAAATACATGCTTGTTTCCAATAATGAGACTGTGTATATAAGGCCAGAGTTTACATCACAGTGTTGCAATCCACTTTTTAAAATGTCACACAATATTGCACAAAAGAAACAAAAATCCAGTGTACAATCATCCCTAAAATCTTATTTTGCTTATGAGTTGTATGATGAAGGCTGAATTTGTATATTTTGGTCCATTTTTTTGCTTTGCCTGCTTCCAAAGCATTAATTTGCTTCATCCTCTTTCCATATTGATGCAGAAACTATTTTTAAAATCCTATGCAAGCATTTACATTTACTTTTGCCTATATATTATGCACATTTAAATAATAAATATTTTCTAATAGCTGTCTGTATGTGTAGATACAAATTTCTCTACTGCATGTATTTTTATGTGTATCCTCCTTTAAAAAAAAAAAATCTAACCCATGAAATTCAGGTGTGGAAAATCATCTGGGACAGAACTTGTAAAATCTGAAATGGAATATACACTGGTCAAAAAAATAAAGGGAATACAAAAATAAGATATCCTAGATCTGAATGAATGAAATATTCTTATGAAATACTTTGTTCATTACATAGTTGAATGTGCTGACAACAAAATAACACAAAAATTATCAATGGAAATCAAATTTAGCAACCCATGGAGGACTTGGAGTTACACTCAAAATTAAAGTGGAAAAAAACACTACAGGCTGATCCAACTTTGATGTAATGTCCTTAAAACAAGTCAAAATGACACTCAGTAGTGTGTGTGGCCTCCACGTGCCTGTATGACCTCCCTACAATGCCTGGGCATGCTCCTGATGAGGTGGCAGACGGTCTCCTGAGGGATCTCCTCCCACACCTGGACTAAAGCATCCCCCAACTCCTGGACAGTCTGTGGTGCAACGTGGCATTGATGGATGTAGCGAGACATGATGTCCCAGATGTGCTCAATTGGATTCAGGTCTGGAGAATGGGTGAGACAGTCCATAGCATCAATGCCTTCATCTTGCAGGAACTGCTGACACACTCCAGCCACATGAGGTCTAGTACTTTCTTGCATTAGGAGACACCCAGGGCCAAGCGCACCAGCATATGGTCCCACAAGGGGTCTGAGGATCTCATCTTGGTACCTAAGTGCAGTCAGGCTACCTCTGGTGAGCACATGGAGGGCTGTGCGGCCTCCTAAAGAAATGCCACCCCACACCATTACTGACCCACTGCCAAACTGGTCATGCTGGAGGATGTTGCAGGCAGCAGAATGTTCTCCACGGCATCTCCAGACCCTGTCACATCTGTCACATGTGCTCAGTGTGAACTTGCTTTCATCTGTGAAGAGCACAGGGTACCAGTGGCGAATTTGCCAATCTTGGTGTTCTCTGGCA
The DNA here is from genome assembly GCF_900518735.1 of Pseudonaja textilis. Next base: position 8,933,261 of record NW_020769351.1, read on the forward strand.
AATGCCAAACGTCCTGCACGGTGTTGGGCTGCAAGCACAACCCCCACCTGTGTATGTCGGGCCCTCATACCACCCTCATGGAGTCTGACCATTTGAGCAACCACATGCACATTTGTGGCCTGCTGGAGGTCATTTTGCAGGGCTCTGGCAGTGCTCCTCCTTGCACAAAGGTGGAGGTAGCGGTGCTGATTCTGGGTTGTTGCCCTCCTACGGCATCCTCCATGTCTTCTGATGTACTGGCCTGTCTCCTGGTAGTGCCTCCATGCTCTGGACACTACGCTGATGGACACAGCAAACCTTCTTGCCACAGCTCGCAACCATCAGCCAGAAAGCATAGGACCTGAGAAGTGGTCTGTGGTCACCACCTACAGAACCACTCCTTTATTGGAGATGTCTTGCTAACTGCCTCTGCTTTCCACCTGTTGTCTATTCCATTTGCACAACAGCATGTGAAATTGATTGTCAATCAGTGTTGCTACCTAAGTGGACAGTTTGATTTCACAGAAGTGTGATTGACTTGGAGTTAAATTGTGTTGTTTAAGTGTTCCCTTTATTTGTTTGAGCAGTGTATTTAGATTTGGGGAAGAAGCATTTCAGAGTTATTTCAGAAAGAAATGAACTGATTTTATTCCAAAAGTACTTTAGCATTTTCTGTTTTCTGTCAAGTGATTTCTTATTGTTTTACAAATTATTTATTTTTTTAAAAAATGTGGTAAAATTAAGTATATTAACAGATACTATTTTGCAAATGAGGATTTTTGATACTGCTCAAAAGAAAGCTTTAACTAATTCTTATTTTTTAAGAATTTCATGGATACTTAATAACAAATGAATATACTTTGACAAAGAGTAGCAGCTCCTTGAGAGTGGGTTTTTAATCTCATTTTATTTTATTGCTAATCTTATTGAAAAATAATTGCCTCCCTTTTCTTATTGATACCATGGTGAGATATTCTGTAAAACTATTTTGATCAAGATAAAACTAGGTATATGTCATTAATAAGATGAATAAAGGGATTTGCATACTTTCCATTGGGGGAATCTGTTCTTTGGAAATGGCTTGGATCCTAATAGTTTTCCCACTGGCTTCAAGGGACACTTAAACCCTATCACTGTCACTAGCTCTTTTAAAGCTGCAACTGCTTCAAATCAAATCTGTCTGACCAATAAACATAGATGGATCAAATTGCCTGAACATCTAGATTTGTGGGGACTTCCATTTTTATACCCTTTTACTAATAGTAGAAAATAGAGAATGAGGCATGGTGGCACAGTGGTTAAAATGAAGTAGTGCAGGCTAACTCTTCTGACTGCCAGCAGTTCAATCCTCACCAGCTCAGGTTGACTCAGCCTTCCATCCATCTGAAGTTGGTAAAATGAGGACCCAGACTGTTGGGGGCAATAGGCTGACTCTGTAAACCTCTTACAAAGGTCTATAAAGCACTATGAAGTATATATAAGTCTAAGTGCTATTGCTATTTGTAGCTCAGGGTTCAACTATGGAGTCCTTGGCGCTCTCTGAATTTGGTGGTTTTCTTGTAGACACTACCAAACTAGGTAGCATTATCATATACAGTGAAACATCAGAGGAAGCACCAAGAGTTATACCATTCTGGCCATTCATCACACAGCAAACAACTGCTTCAAGGAGGATAAAACATACAGCAATTCAGTCACTCTTGGTATCAGTCCCAGTCCAGATGTTAAACCAGGGGTCTCCAAACTTGGCATCTCTAAGACTTGTGGACTTCAATTCCCAGAATTCCCCAGATAGCATGGCTGGCTGAGGAATTCTGGAAGTTGAAGTCCACAAGTCTAAAGTTGCCATATTTGGAGATCCCTGTGTTAAGTCAATAAGAGCGAGAATCATTAGCTAAGAGTTCTCACATCTGGTCCAAAGCTAAATATTCCAGAGAGGCTGCCCTAGGCTTGAAGTCAACAAGCAAGATCAGATTGTTCTAGTGTGTGAATAAGCTCCACACAAAGATCAGCAAAACTCCTGTTCTCTGCCCATCTATAGGCACTGGTGATCAAACTGAAGTGTAGTTGTTAGATGATTTGGAAGGAACAACCCAAGTGATTCCAGAGCAATTGCAACAAAGTTTGTGTAAAAGGTCATCAAAGAAAGATGTTTCTGACAAGAGCTCAATGGTAGATCCCAGATTTGACATAGTCTTTTTTTAAAACCTAGCTTCTGTTCTTCTCCTCCTTCTTGGAAGAGATCCTAGGCCAGTAGACCATTTGGGGGTTGATCCCAAAACTGTCTCCTTATCTCAAAATGGTGAGGGGCTCACTTTTCAAATTTCAACACACATTTCGGGGCTAAAAAGAGGGAGTTCAATGGTATCAGCATTACAGCATATGAAACATGGCTTCATAATGCAGACAGTGCCATGATGTAGAAACATACTGTATGAAGGTACTTAATTCCACTTGCATGCTAGTATAGTGATATATGTGGCTTTCATTTAACCCTTTGAGCCTTGTTCAGAGGCTTCTAGTTGATAATCTCTGATTAGATTTCCATGAATGCCTTTTTCATCTCTCTCTATCCCCCTCTCTCTCTTTCTGCCTACCCTAGCTCCAAAGAACCTGGAAAAATCTCACATCTCTCTTCAGACAAGCACCAGTTAGATTATTAAGGATGCAAGTGGAATTTCTTTTTTAAGTCTACTCTTACTCCTGCTGGCTTGAGAGAATCACTTTTGGTAAGTGTATTCATTTTACAGTTCTCTAACTTATTATCCTTAGTGTGTGTGTGTGTGTGTGTGTGTGTGTGTGTGTGTGTGTTGTCCCTGTTAGTTAATTAAGGGGAGGTGTTGTGAAGAGAGATGAAATGAGGAAGGTTTTTTTAATGACCCAGGTTAAATAATAATTGCAAGGAATTGTTTTGATATTATGTTAATGCACATTAATGCATTATCCCCAATTTAAAGTTAATCACTAAAATTATCCTTGTGGTTCTGGAGGAAGAGAGCCATCCTGTAATAAAATAAGATTTGCTGAGGTGTGGCTAATATGGAAATTGAAGTCCCTAAGTGTTTGAGTTAACTCTCAGCTTGCTATCTGGGTTTTCATTACAGTTGTAACTAACTTTACATTTCAGAATCAGAAATCCCCCCTCTGCTGTGATTTAGGGATATACAAAAAATAAATCTGGATTTTTTTCCATATTTCAACATGTGATTCATTCATGCAAGAACTGTTGTGGCACAAAGAGCAGCTGATAGGGATCTGCTGCCGTCTACTGCACTTGGTGGAAAAGTTAATTAAAAGCATACATTTGAGAAAAGAAGTTATATAAAACCAGTGGAAAAAGTTGACATGAAAATATTTGAACTAAGCAGCTAGCTAACCTTAACTGAAGGTTGTCTGAAGTTCTCTGAAGGTTGAATCATTGCAATTGGGCTAATTGAATTTGAGAGATGCTTTGCTACCCATCCAGGCAGCTTCCTCAAAATTAGTCCAGTTACAATGATTTAACCTTCACATAACTTCAGACAACCCTACCTGGATGATTGACAATCTTCATCGACATATAGCTAGCCTTAACTGATCTTAAAGGGATGAGAGACCATCAGAAATATCCGGACTGTAGAATTGATTTGGAAAATGGGAATTGGGGGCAGGGGAGCATGCTGGAAGAAAGCAATGGTTAGTCCTGTCCAAACTGATGCACAAAAACAACAAATGATAGATAGATATCAATAGCAATAGAACTTAGACTTATAAATGGCTTTACAACCCTCTCTAAGTGGTTTACAGAGTCAACCCCTCGCCCCCAACAATCTAGGTCCTCATTTTAGCAACCTCAGAAGGATGGAAGGCTGAGTCAACCTTGAGCTGGTCAGGATCGAACTCCTAGAATGAGCAGTGAGTTAACCTGCTATGCTGCTTTCTAACCATTGTGCCACCACGACTCATAGATATTCTAGATAGATAGATGGATGGATGGACAGACAGTCAGTCATACAGAAAGACAAATAGATTATAAAGATTATCTGGGATTGGGGCTCTACAAACCACAGATCTTCCATTTTGCCACTTCTGACTTATTCTTTGCTTCAATTCAGCCATGGTCTTCCATTTGAGGAAGAGGTAAGTCCAGTCATTGCTTGACTTAATGGTTAAATGTTTTAACAGTTAGATAGATAGATGATAGATAAATAGATAGATAGGAGAGAGAGAGAGAGAGAGAGAGAGAGAGAGAGAGAGAGAGAGAGAGAGAGAGAGAGAGAGAGTGTGTCAGCCTTCAAGATATCTTCTACATCTTTTCTAAGGCTATGCATCTTTCTCACTGCTCTCGGTCTTTCGGCTATCATTAGTAACGGGGGGAGGGGGGAATTGGAGGGGAAGAAAGCTGGAGGTGTTACATTCTTGTGCTGTAAAGGAGAAGGAGGAGGGGGAGTATAAATTCCTGTTCTTAAGTTTCTATTTCCTTGCCTAGCTTTTTCTTTCCTTTGCGCAGCTGTGAGGTTTTATCAAAATATGTCAAGGTCAACGGACAGAGGCCTCATCACCACCTGAAGATGCCCATATGATCATATTCCGAACTTCTAATTGGAAGAGTCTTTTGGACTTTGAGGGGTGGGAACAATTCCATCCCTTTGTATATGTGAGCTGCGCGCCAAATTCTTTAGATTCAGAATTTTACCTGTTGCTTCCACTTTGAATTTCAGTAAAAGTAAAAACTTTGCTCTAATCATTGGAGTCTGAGTATTTCTTTCTTGGATTTTGAATGGAGCACAGTCTGACATTATTCTAAATCTGACCATCAGCCCACCCGGAGAAAATATCAACTTTTCTTCTGAGGGGGATTCACATCATGTCATCCTCTCTGGCAGGAGAGGAGCTGGGACCTCCGACCTTCCTTGAAGAGAGTGAAACTGACTCAGAAGACGACGTCCCAGTAAGTCCTAACAAGGGCCCCATGACCATCCCAATAAAATTAAGGGTGCTCACTTCAGGGACTGAAGGAGAGATGTTAGCCTTACTAGACTCTGGGTTCACGAGGTGTGTAATCAGCATGAAAGTAGTTAAGGAGATGGCCATCAGACTGAGAACTTTACAAATGCCCATATCTTTTTGCCAACTGGATGGATCAGTGTCGGGAGGTTGCCCTGCACGTTTTATAACAGAACCTCTAGAGATGACCATGGGAAACCATAGAGAGTTTTTGTGCTTTATTGTGGCCCCTAGGATGGAGCATCCACTAATATTAGGACTGCCCTGGTTCCGCAAGTGGAACCCCCATGTAAATTGGAGGAAAGGACGGTTATGGATTCGTACCAATCAGTGGCTGGAAGGGGAGGAGTGATCCCATCTGAAGTTTCAGAACCCGGTTGAGTCAGCCTCCACGGGTGCTGAGAGCGTGGAGTGGGAGGAGAAAATCCCAAAAGCATATTGGGACTTAAGAGAGGTGTTTAGCGAAAAGGCCTCTGATGAGCTCCCCCCCTCATCGGTCAACCAATTGTAGCATTGAAATTCTACCTGGGGTGACACTCCCGAAACCAAAACTATATTCAATGATGCCACGGGAATTGGAGGAGTTGAGATTGTTTATCGATAAAAATTTGAAACGTGGTTTCATCCAACCCGCTAGACCTCGGGTGGCAGCCCCAGTGTTGTTCCGTGAAAAGAAAGATAGCTCCAAATGCTTGGTAGTCGACTATTGAAATTTAAACACGATTTCCATGGAAAACGTGTACCCCTTCCCCCTGATGAAGGACACGTTAGCTCACCTGGTCAAAGGGAAGATTTTCACAAAGTTGGACCTGAGGGAGGTGTATTACCGAATCCTAATTAAAGAAGGAGACGAGTGGAAAACTGCGTTTAACTGCCCGGTGGGTTGTTTCCAGTTCAATGTTCTCCCTTTTGGCCTACAGGGGGCTCCAGCCGTTTTCATGCAAATGATCAATCAGGTGCTCCATGAACAAATATAAATATACAAATATACAAGGGTTTTTTGGTTTACCTTGATGATATCCTTATCTACACGGAGACTAGAGATGAACATGTGAAACTGGTACGCTCAGTGCTACACAAACTGCCAGCTGCCAAATTGTATGCTAAACTGTCCAAATGTGAATTCTGTCAAGAGAAAATTGACTATCTAGGATATCGCATTTCGCACGAGGGCATCGAAATGGACCCAGAGAAGGTGTGAGCTGTATTGGACTGGGCCCCGCTGAGGACCTGAAAGCAGCTTCAAAGCTTCCTAGGGTTTGCCAACTTTTACCAGCAATTCATCCCGTCCTTCGCTAAAATAGCAATGCCTACCACCAATCTCTTAAAGACAAAGGGGGGGACAAAACCAAAGCCCAGCCAACCATTGGAGTGGTCCATGGAATGTCAAGCTGCCTTTGAAAAGCTAAAGCGACTGTTCACTGCAGAACCAGTACTGAAACACCTGGACATGGATGCCCCTTTCGTGATCCAAGCCGATGCAAGTGATGTGGCTGTTGGGGCGCTCTTACTTCAACTAAATGAGAAGGGAACACTACAACCTTGCGCATACACCTCCCGTAAGTTGACTGAGACTGAGAGGAGGTGGGCCATCTGGGAAAGGAAGCTTTTGCAGTTCGTTGGGCTCTACTAACCTGGAGACATTTTTTGGAAGGAGCGAAACACCCATTTGAGGTATGGACTGACCATAAGAACTTGGAGGCCTTAAAGACACCTCAAAGATTATCTCCCAAGCAAGTTAGGTGGGCCCAGTATTTCAAACGATTCAATTTCTCCTTGAAGTACATCCTGGGAGGAAAATTTTTTATGGCAGATGCTTTGTCTAGAATGCCTCAATATAACAGTGTTCATCAAGAAGTGATAAGGCCAATCATATCGACCACACAGCTGGCTGCCCCGGTGGTCACCAGAGTGCAAAAGAAGAAGCAAGAAGCAGAGCTGTCCCATGAATTGACGGAGCGATTTAAGGAAGCGTTGAAGACAGATGAGTGGTTCCTGGTAAATGCGAATAACTGCACCGTTAGAGATGGCTTGGCCTGGATGGGAGCGAAATTGTACATACCAGAGACATTGAGAAGCCAAGTGTTGCAACAGACCTATGATTCCAAGGTGGCTGGTCACTTTGGTTTCATGAAGACCTTACACCTGGTTAAGTGACAATTCTGGTGGCCTTCATTGAAAAAGGACATTGAGACTTATGTAGCTAGCTGTTCAGTTTGTGCCCCAGCCAAAAGACCTCCTGGTAAGCCACCAGGTCTGTTACAGAATGTAGCTAGGCCAACTTCTCCTTGGAAGGAAATCTCCATGGATTTTATAGTAGACCTACCCAAGAGCACTGGACACACAGTTATCTGGGTGGTAACCGATTTGTTCTCCAAGCAAGCACATTTCATACCTTGCTCCAAGATTCCCCCAGTGAAATCGTTGGCTAAACTCTTCATCATGCATATCTATAGACTGCATGGCGTCCCTGAGCATATAGTCTCTGATTGAGGGGTCCAATTCACCTCGAACTTTTGGAGGGAATTTTTGAAATTGATAGGCTCCACCCAGGGCTTAAGCTCCACCCACCATCCCCAAACTAATGGGGCCTGTGAGAGGACCTCAGGTATTACATAAACTATCAGCAGGACAACTGGGCTGATCTGCTGCCTTTTGCAGAAGTGGCATACAACCATTCTGTCCACAGTAGTACTGGCTTTACCCCGTTCAAAGTGGCCACGGGGCAAGATTTTGTACCCATGCCTGAGCTTCCTCGCAAAAGACCCAACGTCCAGTCGTTGGACGAATGGATATCTCAACTTCAACTCAATTGGCCAGTCGCCCGTAAAGCATTGGATGATGCACATCAATCTCATAAGAAATTTGCAGACAGAAAGAGAACTCCACAGAAGTCTTATCAAGTGGGCGACAAAGTTTTTCTCTCGACCAAATATTTACAGACCACCCAAAAGTCAAAGAAATTGGGGCCTAAGTATGTGGGTCCTTTCCCAATTGAACAGATTGTGAACCCTGTGACAGTTCAATTGACACTGCCAAAAACTCTTCATCGAATTCATCCGGTTTTCCATGTTAGTTTGTTGAAACCCGAGCATACCTCTACACTGAGACCGACCCAGACTGATCCCCCCATACCATTGCTGATTGAGGGTGAACAACATTTCGAAATTAAAGAGATTTTAGACTCGAAAATGGAGAGGTTGTCTCCAATATCTCGTAGCTTGGAAACATTTTCCTTCATCCCAAGCTGAGTGGGTAAATGAGAAAGATATTAGGGCTCCTGAACTGGTCAAAGACTTTCATATGAAGTATCCTGATAAACCATAGAAATGTATGCAATTGTTAACATGTATTTTATATTATTCTCTCTTACAGGGACAAATGTCCTTTTTCTAGGGGGTCTGAATGTCAGCCTTCAAGATATCTTCTACATCTTTTCTATGGCTATGCATCTTTCTCACTGCTCTCCATCTTCCGGCTGTCATTAGTAATGGGGGAAGGGGGGAATTGGAGGGGAAGAAAGCTGGAGGTGTTACATTCCTGCGCTGTAAAGGAGAAGGAGGAGGGGGAGTATAAATTCCTGTTCTTAAATTTCTATTTCCTTGCCTAGCTTTTTCTTTCCTTTACGCAGCTGCGAAGTTTTATCAAAATATGTCAAGGTCAATGGACAGAGGCCTCATCACCACCTGAAGATGCCCACATGATCATATTCAGAACTTTTAATTGGAAGAGTCTTTTGGACTTTGGGGGGTGGGAACAATTCCATCCCTTTGTATATGTGAGCTGCGCACCAAATTCTTTAAATTCAGAATTTTACCTGTTGCTTCCACTTTGAATTTCAGTAAAAGTAAAAACTTTGCTCTAATCATTGGAGTCTGAGTATTTCTTTCTTGGATTTTGAATGGAGCACAGACTGACAGAGAGAGAGAGAGACCGACTGACAGACCGACAGACCGACAGACCGACAGACTGACAGACTGACAGACAGACAGACAGATTATTTATTTAAAAAATTATATGGCTGCCTACCCACTCTCAGTGACTCTGTTGGGGAAAAAGACGGGGAAAAAGAAGACTGCAGAATTGCAGTAGAAGAGAGTAAAGGTTTGAGGTTCTGAAATATTATTCCTTTCCAGGTTTTTCAAGCTTTTTGAAATGTAGTTACAATGATGATTGGTATAAAACCTTTTTGAAAGGACACTCAGTTGGAATTTCATTACTTGGATTATACTCACCCCCACCCCCTATTAGATCGTTTTGCAAACTTGAAGGTCATCAATGATGATGAAATTTTGATGTGTCTTTATATAAAAAAGCAGAATAAACAAAGATTTCTTCAAGTTATGAGATTGCTGGGAGATGCAGGACATATCCTTGTCATTTCCTTGGCAGTACAGTGGAAATAGTTTGCTTTTGCTTTTGCTTTCTTTAGGGATGTTTTCCCAGCTTTTTTTGCCCTCTGAAGCTTTTCCATCCAAATATTAACCAAGTTCAATCCTACTGACCTTTTGAGCTTGGAAAGATTTCTCTGTGTGCTTCCATTTTCTCTGCCTGCCCTGCTCCATCTCCTTGTGACCAATATGACACCTCTAGCAGATCCAATAATACTGTTTATCCCCAGGTTTCAGGTGGCTAAATCCTGGAGACTGGCTCACTTGCAAATCAGTGGTGGGATTCAAATTTTTTTACTACCAGTTCTGTGAGCGTGTCTTGGTAGGCATGGCATGGCTTGGTTGGCGTGGCTTGGTGGGCCTGGCAGGGGAAGGATACTGCAAAATCCCCATTCCCTCCCCATACCACTAACCTGCTTTCCAGCTCCATTCTCCTGTGCAGGGCAACAAAAGAAGACCCAGCCAATTAGCTGGGACTCGGGAAGCAGAGAATAGATGGGGGTGGAGCCAGTCAGAGGTGGTATTTTCAGGTTCTCCGAACGACTCAAAATTTCCATTACCAGTTCTCCAGAACTGGTCAGAACCTGCTGAATACCACCTCTGTTGCAAATGTAGGATAAAAATGAGGGTAAAACTGAGGTATAGCTTTCCGAGACCATAAATTTGACTAAACCGGCCAGTTGTATTTTATGGCAATTTGTTCCAGGACATCTTTAATTCAAAATACAGTTATCTTTTTTCTTGGTTACACAGCAAAGTGCTGCAGATGCTTGTTCTTGACTATTTCATATGCAAAAGAGCCTGCTGGCATTTACTTATAGCTTACTGACTAGGTGTGTGCAAACAGATATGCCCTCATTGTTCCTCACTTTGCTCATTTGCACAGTAACTGCAATCAGCTCTGTGTGTGGAACACTGTCGTTTTCCAACATAAAGTTGAGCCTGAAGTAAACATAAACCACGGCTTTTCCATGTTAAAGCTTTTAGATAGCAGTAGCACTTAGACTTATATACTGCTTAACGGTACTTTCCAGCCCTCTCTAAGTGGTTTACAGAGTCAGCCTCTTGCCCCCAACAATCTGGGTCCTCATTTTAGCAACTTTGGAAGGATGGAAGCCTTGAGCCAGTCAGGATCAAACCACTGGCAGTCAGCAGAATTAGCATACAATACTGCATTCTAACTATTGGGAAGGAAGGCAGGAAGGCAGGCAGGCAGAAAGAAAGAGCACTTATGCTTTACAGCCCTGTTTAAGTGGTCTACAGAGTCAACATATTGCCTCCAATAATCTGGTTCCTCATTTTACTGATCTTGGAACGATGGAAAGCTAAATCAACCTGGAACCAGTTAGGATCGAACTCCTGGCAGTCAGCAGAATTATCCTACAGTACTGTACTTTAACCACTGGGAAAGAAGGCAGGCATGCAGGCAGGCAGGACAAAAGAAAGAAAGAAAGAGCACTTAGATTTATATACCACTTCACAGAGCTTTTACAGCCCTCTCTAAGCAGTTTACAGAGCCAGCATATTGCCCCCAACAATTTGGCTGCTCATTTTACCCACCTCAGAAGGATGGAAGGCTGAGTCAACCTTGAGCCTGGTGAGATTCAAACTGTCAAATTGCAGTACTGCGTTCTAACCACTGCACCACCATGGCTTAGATACCTATAGAAGCAGTCATGTCCAAAGATTTGAAGGCTGCTTATGGCCCCAGAACCTTTGGTAAGCAGCACCTAGGACAATCTTTCTAGACTTAAAAGCTAAGAAGAGTTGTTCCTGTTTAATATTGAGCATTGTTATATATGAAAGGCAGTTTTCCCAAACAACTGCAATTCCCTTGTCTTGGAGGCAGAAATCTGGGCATATGACCAGAATTACAGTCCTATCTTCCAATTTCTTTTGTCCCTGTTGCCATACCACTCGGAGCATTTGAAATTGCAACCAAAGAGAAATGTCAAAATGTTTTTCGCCTTCCTTTTTTTAAAATGATTTTTTTTATTATGCACTGAAGCTCTATGGGCAGCAAGGGAAATCAGCAATCACGGTTCACAGACTTAAGAAAAATTGCTCCAGATTCCATATATATCATGCATGGTAATAACAACAGCTGTGTACTAAAACAAAACAGAGTAATTATGTATCTCTGATTTTTCCCCTTGTTTGAGAGAGAGAGGGGGGGGGAGGGAGAAAGGGAGAAAGGGAGAGAGAGAGAGAGACCTTTGGTATGCTAGCTTGAGATCAAGTTTTGGCTAAAATTCTATTGAGAGATAATACTTTGAACAGTTGGAGGTGCAAGGCAGAGTTCGTCATATATTGTTTGAAGTCTTCAGGTGGAGACATAATGAAGATTTTCCTTGGTGATGGGTTAATTATGCTCATAATTATTCATCTTATGCTCATGTAAAGAGCACTCAAGAGACCATAGGAGTACCAGAGGTTCAGAAAGCTTTCCTCTGTCCTTCACCCAGGGGGCAGAATGTCTTTTTAAAAAAGAAATTATTGAGCATACTTGGATAATTAAGAAAAGATGGTAATGTGTCTTTGGTAATGTGCCCTTAATTCATCTGTAAATATATGCACACCTAATCCATTGATCAATAGCATGCAGACTAGAGCCAAGCGCACATGGTCTATTCTCCTTTAGATAGAAAAATTGGCTAGAACATTTCTCCAGGAAAAGAAATTCTTAATTTCTTGAGGAAGGTAATACACATTATTGTGTAAAAGTTAAAAGTTGAGACTGTAATGTTATTATCTTCTATTGTGCTAAAAATAGTTGGAACCAACACTTTTTTCCCTTTTTCCCTCTCTACCCCATATTTTCTCCTCTCCTCTTTTCTCCTCCCTTGAGTTTCCCATTAATTTTATTTTCCTTTGTATTTTATTCTCTTATAAACTAATACAATTTTGATGGATAAATTTCTTCAGGACAAGACCTCTTATCAGTGTGGGAAGCAGCACTCCCAAGAAAGACCTACAGTAGAATGTCCTTCATTGAACAATGTTATTTTGAGATTGGACAGAAGTAGAGGAACTCAATAAGTATACCCACTCCAACACACATACACCCACACACAAAATGCCATGCTTCACCCTGGAGAATCTCCCAGAATCTCTGAAAATCTCTTCTCTTCTGAAAAAACTTTCAAAAATCAATTCTCTTTCATCGCAATGAATGAGAACTGGCAGAAAAGAAATATGTACTAGTTCAGGGAGTTAAAAAAATTTTTTTACTGACAATCAGCTGTTGAGGGTTAATCCTTTGCTAAAGTTAATATGAGTTAATCCTTTGCTAAAGCTGTTGGGAAATGGACTCTTACCATTCTGTTCCTTCGCTTGAAGGCAGGGAAGTTTATGCAATCAATACAATTAATACACAATTAATTTAATTTTTGCTTTCATTTTGCCTTGCATCTTTAGCCAGGAAGACTCTCAGAGCAAATTCCAGAATATGTTAAAGGCAATACTGCCTCGTTTTTTTAGGCTTAGAAGGTGTAGCACACAAGGAAAAGAGGTGAGTGGGCATAGAAAAAGAATAAGATGAAAAATAATCAGGAGATACTTTACCAAATTTTTCATGGGCCATAGCTGTAGCATACAGCAGCTTTTTTTGGTCTTGTTTCATTTTCCTTTCTTGGCAACCTTGATTAGTGTTTTGCCTCTTTCATACAACCACCACTAAGAGCTGTGGTAGCACAATGGTTAGAATGCAGTATTGCAGGCTAACTCTGCTCACTGCCAAAAGTTCGATTCCTTCAATCCTGATCAACTCAAGACTGACTCAGCCTTCCATCCATGAATAAAATGAGAACCCAGATTGTTGGGGGAAATAGGCTGACTCTGTAAACTGCTTAGATAGGGCTGTAAATCACTATGAAGCAGTATATGAGTCTAAGGGCTATTGTTATAACTATTTTGTAGTATCTGGGTTGGATCTGGATGTGCATGGTGGTCATTAGAACAAAGAAGATGATTCCATAAGAAATGGCAACTAACTGATTCTTCTTCTTCCGTGTTTAGATCAAAATTTAGATTGCCAGAATGAAACCACCTTCTATAAAGTCATTGACCAAAAATAAGTCATTATTGGTACAAGTTTCTGGTAGTAGTTGACATACCAGCAGATGGGCTGGGCTCTGAATCTCTCCACATTCACACAGCGTGTTGTTATCATTAACAGCATCCACTTGAGCATATTGGTTTTACACTTAAGCACTCCAAACCCTCAATCTACTCAGAGTTCTCCAAAAAGGAGTTAAAACTAGTTGATCCAAAAAGAACACATTGAAAGTTGTTCCAGTAATCTGTGAATTGACTGAATTTAACAGTAGTGTCAACAAATGCACTAGTAAAACTAGTAGCAAAATAATATTACTAGATGTATCCTATCTTTGCAACATGGATTACATTCATATCCTCTCGTTCTTCTTCTTTGGCTGCCTTTTGTTTGCTTTGCACGGCTGATGTAAATGGCTGAGATTCAATTCACACAAGGTGCTCTAATTAGACAATTTCTTTGTACTATAATGTAAGAGTCAAGATGACCTCAAAGGCCATTTCTCTATTGCTGGAACATATTGGATCTGTTCCTCAGCAACTGTGGAGGAGCATTTGTTATTTAATGGACCTTTATAAATTACCACAACCATCCAAGAAGCTTCCTGTTATTCTGGGAGTTTTTCTTTATCTTTTTATTTTATGGGGAGTGGGTGGATGAAGATGTGGTTCTTTCAAGTTGCCAAGAAAGGTTACTTTAAGGAACATTCTTCACCCAATGATGACAGCAGACTGGGAGCATAACTGTCACCACTTATATTTTAGGGTTAGAATCAAACTCTGTTTATTTTCTTCTCTCTGGAGATGACAAATATTGTCTTCCCATTATGCTCAGAACAATTGTTTCCCTGGAGACACAAAAATGCAAGTAGAACCTATGATTTCCCTTGACTTTAGTAGCTCAGCTTTTTGTAGAGATCTTAAGTTTGCAGTAAATCTTTATTCTTATTTGACTTGCCTGAATCTCCTGACTTTCCCAGTGATTGACAAGGATGACTAATTTGTCTATGAACATGCAGAAATTGTTCAGTTAATATATTAATCTCAGTCTTTTAAGGTAGTCTGGACAGGATACACACTCAGATGATCTAATGCTCATTCTATTGTAATGATAAATTAACAGAATCATGTAAGTTTGAAAGTACATTTCTCCCCTGTTGCTTTTAAGAGCCCAACAAACTAGGGAGGGTCCTTTTGGAAACTTTGACACATCCACAATCTTCTTATCTGAGTATTCCCATGGGTGCAAGTTTCTCCCCCCACCCCCAGCCCACACTCCAGCTCATTCAGACATAATAACTGATCCCAGCCAGAATTCATGAATTTAAGAACAGCTTCAAAGTAATGAGAAAATGTCAGTAATGAGAAAATGTCGGTGGCGGTGTGATTTTTGCTTCAGACTTCAATACCTTTACAACATCTCCCCATCTCTATTTATTCATCCCCCCCCCCCATTTCTTTGGAAATAAGAAAGAGCATGATTTAAACACTTGGGATAATCCATAAAATGGTTTGGTCAGCAATGGTAACCACAGATGGGAAATTGAACAGAAGGAGGTGACAAGTTTGTGGAAATTGTGAACCACCCAGAATTGCTTAACATGGGTGGCCATGTAACTATTTTTAAATATTTAAATTTGAATGAAAGAATCCAAGGTAAATGCCTGAAACCGTATTTTTCATGAGTTAGAAAAGCAAATTTCACTGGAAAACAAAGATTTCAGAAAAGCAACTAAATACACATGCTGTACAAATCTTGGCTCTTCAGCAAAGTTTCAGAATGTTGCAATTCTGAAACAGATGAAATTCCATTCTGATTATTAAAGGAAAGTACCAAATATAATGTCTATTAGCTCAGTGGGATAGATTAGAATGTATTAAATCTCAGCAGTTAATAACCCGACTCTCTTCATCTTGCTATTTTCATTTCAAAGACTTATAATGATTACAAATGACAACCTAGATATATCAGCAACTGCTTTCTTGATGAACAATATGTTAGTAAGGCTAGTCCATGCCTTCACACCTCACTTAATGGAGGCTTAATAAAATTATGAATCATGTGGAATGGGCGGGGGGAGATATATTTTTCTCATCCACATCATTAACAATAAAACTAGGCAGCCTGAAAAGTTTAATAAAGAGCAGGCACATAAAGAAAAACAAACAAATTATATCTGCAATTGTTTTTTTTTTCCTTGCTGGATATATTTGGGAGAGTGGGTATGCTTCAGTTTCCCTAAATTATACATTGTCATCTTGTAGGACTAAGGGAAGGGGCCTTCTCTGTCACTACCCCATCCTCTGGAACAGCTATATGTATGTGACAAGCACAGGAAATCAGGAATCTAGGCAGTTCAAATGAATGTAGGTTTATTGTATGCTAGTGTTCTCTACAAGAATCTGAATTACAAAAGTTTAAAGCAAATTGGTGGTAGATCAACAGAATTCAAGTGGGGCTGGACTAAAATCTCTTGGGCATGAAGGGACTGGAGACTGATGATGTGATTGACCCCTTCCTCAGCCTGGCCATTTCTTACAATAAGAATGGTGACCATTCTTGTGGCATTCTGGAAAGTTCTTAAGACCTGAATCACTTCCCAGGCCTAGTTTGTTTATGGAGCCCTTCATGTATTTGCAAGTTATAGCTATTTTAGTTAGTCAGGGTTACATTCAATTTCATGTTTTAAATTGTTTTAGTTGTTTATTTGGATATTGGAAGCCACCAACCAGCCAATCTATTGAATGCTGTTTGCGGCAGCTGTTGGGAGCAAATGTGACTTTATCCTGTGTTGTCATTGCTTATCTGTGTTCCTGGCATTTTTCTAAGCGTGTTGAGTTTTGCCATGCCTTCATGTCTGGAATTCTTGCTCCTGCCCTGCCAAACTAATTACCTCAGTTTGGCTTGATTGGACTTAAAGTTACAGTTTGTGTTGACCATGTTTTGGACTTGATTCTCTGCAGTCAAAGGCTGTTCCTGGGAGAGATTTTCTCCGGCCAGAAGGTAACCAGGACATTGAGGGCAAAGTTGGAGATATTAAAGGGACTCTTATTGATTATCTGATTGTGTTTCCTTTGTGTCATGCCCCAGGTCATCATAGTAGCCTTCCAGATGTTCTGAATTAAAAAATTTAAGATCCCCCAATGCCAGTGACCATATGGGCTGGTCGTAGTATTCAGTTACACTTGGAGAACCATAGATTATCCCCCACACCATGATAACAAAAGTCCAAAAATTAGTCTCATAATATTCATGATCTACACTGATTGATTAATTGATTGTGTGCCATCAATTCATTTTCAGTTCGTAGCAACCCACATAGATTTTCTCCATGGTGATCTATCCTTAACCTGGTCTTTCAAGTCTTCTAATAGTGCACTCATCAAAGTGGTGGGCTGCAACTGGTTAACAACTGGTTCTGTCAGCACACACACACGTGCACGCAGCATTCAAAAACCATCCATTTTAAGCTTAAAAACGTACCTTCTATGTCAGCGCTGGTAAGTAAAATAGCTGAGGTGCAGCAATCTGCTGTGCCACGCAAATTAGCTGAGCTAAAAAGCAGGGAAATATAGGACAGGAGCCCAACACTGACTTTAACTGAGTCTATCCATCTCTTGCTGAACATCTATTTCTCATTCCTTCCACCTTTCCTAGCTTTAGAGCCTTCTTGGGAGAGCTAGAACTTTGCATAATGTGCATAATTTAAATCTGGTCATCTGTGCTTCGAGTGAGAATTCTGGGTTGATTTGTTCACTGATCCTTTGGTAGTTTTCTTGCCTGTCCATGTCATTCTCGGGAGTCTTCTCCAATGCAGTCACCAGAAATCAAGACTGCCTTGAAGGCACATGGTCTACACATGTAGCTAAAACTTCAAAGGAACATTTTTCATCAGTTTCTGGTTAAAAGTGGATATAGAAGCACATGGGAGTCAATTAAGTCAGGAAATACAAGTTTTGCTAGCTACCACTGAACAAGCACTGTGATATAACAGTATTTCATCTGAGTTGGGGTTTTAGGCAGTTCTTTGTTTTGCCTGTATAGTGCATTCTGGGACAAAAGACTTTTGATATAATGATTTAAGAAAAGGTCTTTAATATATTTCAAACACTGAATAAGCTATCAGAAATATACTCTTCCCAAGAAAACTAGGAAAACAGAGTATCACAGCTCTGATTCAGCCCTTGAAGTGCAGAATTGAAGCCACTATGGCTACATTCAACAATTGAAAGCCTTAACTGCAGGCTGAATAAATTGGTGCCTAACTCTGTTTGTTCATATGAGTCATGAGAAATACATAATAAAAATAATTAAATAAATGATGGGGACATTTACATGAACAGATTTCTTTTTGAATTTCACTGAAATGAAGTTTAATCAAAGGGTGGTTTTCTCTTGTTCTCTTTTCTTTTCTTGTTTATACCAGTTTCCACTTGAAAAAAAAAGTTTTGCATTCTGATTGAATCACTTGCATTTTTTTTTCTTCAATACTCTGCCAAATCCTGAACAAACTGGAAACTTCAATATAACTATTCTACCTGCTTTCACTACAAATGAAACTGGCCTACAGTACAGTAACCAAAACTGAGAATGAGTAGGAGCATAATTGTAAGGAAGAAATAATATTTAGAAAAAGCATACAGTCAATAGGTTGGAATTGAGCCTTGCAGCAGGATTGGTTTTTATTGGTTAGGATTCCCTTCCATACTTTCATATTCTTTTGTGGTTACAGGAATTGGGCATGTCTAGTTTAATGGGGGGGGGGGGGAGATTAGGGTTGACATGATAGCAATGTTCCAATATTTGAAAGGCTTCTACAAAGAAGAGGGCGGTCAACCTATTCTCCAAAGCAACTGAAGGGAAAATAAGAAACAATGGATGGGAACTAATCAAGGAGAGAAGCAACCTAGAACTAAGGAAAAATTTCCTGACAGTTATAATAATCAATCAATGGAATGAGTTGCCTCCAGATGTTGTGGGTGCTCCAACACTGGAATTTATAAAAAAGAAATTGGACAACCATTTGCCTGAAATAGTATAGAGTTTCCGGCTTGAGAGGACATTGGGCTAGAAGACTTCCAAGGTCCCTTCCAACTCTGTTATTCTATTATATTTTTCTCCAGCACGAATGTCTGCATTCCTCTATAATTCTATTGCTGTGCACAGGAAGACAAATTAACTCCAGTTTCCATAGGAAGTAGAGTTAACAAGGGTTGCCTAAGATGAAATTTTAAAAAAATGCTTTGCAACATAGATTTAAAAATGTGTTTGTGATGGAATGTAGTAATCTGTAGTCCCAGAAGGGAGGAGGTGTATTTCAGAAGAATAAGGAGAGCTCAGTTCACATAATTTGTGTGAGAGAAAGAATATGAAGACAGTCCCTCCCTAATAGTTCCCAGAGTATATGCTTGATGCAGATAGTAGAGTGCTTCCGTTTAGCAAGATTCTGTCCATAGGTGTGAAATCATAAAGAACTCTCCTTGGAAGAATCACCACATGTCTTTCTTGGTTCCTGGACCTGACAATGTCACATCTGGTTTTCTTTTGTTTCTTAGTTTTCTAAGCTTCTTCATTTTGCCCAAGTTGTGCATCCATTTGAATGTTTTTGAAGAAGGGATGGTTACATATTTGTTTGAACTTCTTATGCTATTCTCCTAAGTTGCACCTGATTTTGTGTGTACATTTTCTGCATAATTTTTCTTAGCATTATTTATCTTCTATATAGATACATATTTTGGCAGTCCTGGCTTTTCTTTACAAACTGCGCTCCAAAATTCAGAAAGGTACCAACATCAGGTTATGGGTTAAATGAGTTTGGCTTAAAAATATTCTCTCTTTTAAGAAACAAAATTATTACATTTCTGTGAATCAGTTTACAAAAGTATGGAACTTGGCATCCATTCTCTTTGCTTGCCCAGTCATTGGCATATTTGAGTTTAGTGTGATATAAAATGATAATATAAATGCAAAAAGATATAGTTGTAAGTCGCATGGATTTCCACTTAAAGAAATTTATATGTTTGATTAACTCACATTAAAATTAATGGAACTTTAAAATGTTTAGCTTTCTCTCTTTCCCACTGTTTCCAAAGAAGAGTCTTGAGAAAGGGAGGGGTACTTTGAAAGAAGTACAATTTAAAGTTAATATTCATTAGCAAAGCTGCTAGTTCTGGGTAATTGATTCTCAGCTCCAGATGTTCCCATTTTAACTAGATGCTATAGAGAAATGTTTAATTTATTGGTATCTTGATCATTTAAAAAATGTTTTGTCCTATAATAATAAAATCCAAAACAGGCAAGTGGAAAGGATTTTCTCTTATTTCCATGCTAACTTTATTTTATTGCTCTTTTCAAAATAAATTTTAAAGAAATATACATTCAGCAAAGTGGCATACATGGGAAACATTAATTCTCAAATGTCGCTTTTTCGCTAGATGTAGGTGATATTTAAACAATGTTACAGTCATTGGCTAAAGTACATGCTACTACTTCTTGGGCACATTTAAAGGTATACTTCAAATGATGCAGCTGCTTAGAGAATGCTCTTTGGAAAGATGGATCTATATACCAGAAGGATACAGGCAGGGGTGGGATTCTACCAGTTTGCACCTATTCGCTAGAACCGGTTGTTAACATTCTAAGCATTTCGGAGAACCAGTTGTTAGAAGAAATTACTGGGCTAATCCTGTAAGGAAGGCAGGAAGGAAACATTCTGGTGTTGCTTACAGAAACTGCCTCTCTGTTAACCCTTATTACATTCTTGGCAGGACTAGACTTCCTGTCTCAGGAACTTCTCTGGAGTTTTTTTCCCCTCCCATGCTGGTACTTTGCTTGTGTGGAGTGACCATTTAAAGTTACAATGGCACTGAAAAAAGTGACTTATGACCATTTTTCACACTTACGAGTGTTGCAGCATCCTCACAGTCATGAGATGCGTGCCTCGATGTGAGTGATATTGAGTTGGCCACACCCAGCCAATAACATGACCACCAAGCCACACCCACCACCTAAGCCACGTCCACAGAACCGGTTGTTAAAAATTTTGAATCCCACCCCTGGATACAGGAAGCAACTTAGAACAGACTGAAATTCAACAAGTGCCTTACTGAATATGTGTAGCATCATTGTCTCCTCACCATTTTCTAGCCAGTTCTTGGAATATTTCAACTAAGGTCTGCATTTCTCATCAATTTTTACCATTAAAAAAAAAATGAAATTAAGTTGTAGTCTAGCTAAAATTAGGATTTTTAGAGAATTGCACTGTAGATCCTTCGGAAAAACAAACTTAGATATGTGCGATTTGATCCATGGTAGGAGTGAATGATAGCCAAGACTAAGGTCAGCTGTTGTTTATGGGGAGATATTTGTGCTGGGGACAAAGGAAGATTGCCACCACATTGTAAAAAATTGTGAGAAAGCCAACTGATTTATTTTATCTCTTTTAGATGTTAATAGAAGCATGCTGGGTTTTTAAAAAGTGTAGGATTTCCCCCACAACATTTCTTGGAATGGCTGAGTGTGCTTGTATAGTCACATAACTATTCCAGGAAGTATGAAGAAAAAAACTCTATAATCTTTTAAAAGCCCCAAAGTGGTGTAAGCTTGCCAAACTTCTTTCGAAAAATTAAAGGTTTATAGCAAATCTTCCTTCCTTCCTTCCTTCCTTCCTTCCTTCCTTCCTTCCTTCCTTCCTTCCTTCCTTCCTTCCTTCCTTCCTTCCTTCCACACACCCTACAACAGGTTTATCATTCATAATTGGGAAAATCAAAGAGGTCTTCACTTAATCCTGGAAGACTAAGGTGTATAAACGTGTTTATCCTCTAGGAAAAACATTCCTCAACTGGGGGAAGGCTACCACTGATCAAGCCCTTTCCTTATCAGATCTCCATGGCCTTCTTTTGGAGACACACATGGAAAGGGTACTTAGATGAAGCTTTTAAGATATGGAAAACATAAATGCAGGAAAAGAAATTTCTCCATGAAAGAAGAGCCCCAAGTTATTTTAAAGGTTAATGTTGCTGTGAAATAATGAATGCTGAAAGATAAATCATAGCATGTAATCATACTAGTTAATACCTGAAAATCGTGCAGCTGTCTTATTTGCAATCACCCCAATATATTTTGGGGGCTTAAGCTGTTATAATCCTGCTTCAGACTCTGTCATAAAGCAAGGCTAAAGAAAAGCTCAGCTTTGCAGGGAACAACAGTGTTCTGCTCTGATAAGCATTGACTGTAGAGAGGTAGAAGCTCCCTCCAGTGCATATTCTTCATAGGTTCCAGACAGTCCAAGAAGCATCATCTGCCAGCATATGTTCCAAGAATAACTAATTGTTCAATGTAACAGCAGGTTCCTTATTACAGAAATTGATTTCACAGTTTGGTTACGGTGCTGTGCGTGTGCGTATGCCCTCCACCAACATCCATGGAGATGTTTCATCTTTGTTTAACCAAACAGAAGCCTATTTAGTTTGCCTTGTCAAATGCTGGAACATAAGCTTGGAGGAGGGAGGCTTGCCTGTGGCAAAACATTTTATTGTTCTGCAAATATATACAGGAGGAGCCATTCCCGCTAGTCCTTGAAGAAATGTTGAATTTGACATGCAGATTTCTAATTTCTTGGTTCAGAAGGAAATCACAGGTAGCCATATAAGGGAGGGTTTTTTTTTAATTTGATCTCCATTTTTAAGTGAAGGGGCTTAATTTCAACTTCCTGGAATAATACGTATATTGAAGAAGAATTCATCTTTTGAATGCTTTTTCTCCCTCCATAACTTTGTGATGTAGCTGACAAAAATTGCATATAAAGTATTCTTTTTGCATACAGAAATAATATAATAGAAGAGACTCTGTACAAAATATGTCTTGGGGGATGCAAAAGTATTTGTGCGGACCTTGTAAAAAAATGCAGATTGATATGGAAATTGCTTATGTCTCTTTATGTGAATATGAATACAGACCAAAAGGACAAGATGCCCTAGAAAGAAATTGATTCATTTATCCTTTATTTTTGCTTTCTCCAATCTCCCACAAGATCTCCACATATTGGGCCAATTGACCACCCCTACATACTTGGGATCACTTGTGATCATACTACACTTGTGCTAAATTTCCCCCCAATTTAATTGTATGCATTTTGCTTTTTTCAACTTGTTTTTCTCACACAGGGAATGTTAACTCTGGACTCCTCTTGAGCCAGCTAATCAAGGCCTGACCCAATGAAAGGGAGTTAACCAAGACACCCCACAATTGTAGTTTAGAACAAAAAAGTTGGGAAAACATCCTAGAATGCAGCCTTCAGTCAATTTTATCTGGATGGTTGAGAATTTTCAACAACATATTGCAACACACTTTGTGAAAGAAACCCTTGAGGTTGGTTTGGGAGGGGTTGGTAAATTCAAATGGCTTGCTCTAACTGATGTAGCTGCTTGGTTGAGCAGCAAATGTTTTAAACTCACAAGACAATAAGTCTAGTGACCATGACTCAACTTTCAGACAACTTCACTTAGTTGATTGAGAATCTTCATCTACATTGCCCCGAGTGCAGTGACCTACCACATTCATATTGTTCCTAGGAAAACACCATAGATAAATATGGCCACCTTGGAGTGGCCCTGACCACCAAAGAGGCAAGCTGTCAGCATTCCAGGAAACCTCAACTCAACTGGTGATTGGGGCATGGGATGCAATGAGGGGTGCAGGGGTGGATTTGTAATATTTTACTTATTGAAGGGAAACCTGGAACTTTCAGATTCAGGATAATGTCAGCATTCCAGAAAAGCTCAACTCCAACCAATAACTCTGAGACAGACATCTTCTCAAAGGTTCCTTTTATTAGAGTAGTAAACTGGCACATCTGGGAAATCCCGAATCTGAAAGATCCGGGTTTCCCTTCAATAAGTAAAAAATTACAAATCCACCCCCTGCACCCCTCATGGCATCACATGCCCCAATCACCATCTGTCCCAACTTGAGACGTCTCCTCAACCACAACTCAGCCAGGTGCAGAAATAACATGACCTTGACTTAGAAGAAGAATGCTATTATATCTAACCACATACGGTCCAAGACATTCCCCCCTCCCATCTTCCCAGGCTCAAGAATGTGGTAGTGTGGAAGCATCTGGCGCTAATATGGCTTCCAAAGCTGACACAAGCTTTCCCCAAGACAAGCATTGTTTCCATCTTGCCAAAGTACCCACAAGGGTTAACTCTCCCTGTAATACAAGATTTGATGAATCAGAACAGAGATGCCCAAATAACAGCAAGGAACAGTGTGATTTCCCTGCCAAGAAAAGAAGCAAAACCAAAATCCGAGCTGAAATGTCACACTTTCAGAATGTGAACAAGGTCTCTGTGGTGCCTTGTGCAAACCAAGTGGCTTTTTTCTCTTTCTGTTATGGCTGGTTTGTTTGTATTTATTGAGCAGTATTTTAATGAGAAGACAACAATCTGAGCAAGATGCTGATAGCTTTTTTTCCTCCCCCCCCCCACCCTTCTTTCCTCCCCTCCTTTCCCTTGAAAGAGAAGCAGGTCTTGCTTTGCAGAACACAGCTTGACATTATTTACATCATTGTGGAGGCAGATTAAATTTCATCTCCTTTGCAATTTTTTTTTTAAAGATGCAGATGGTGAAAACGTTTAGATTATCATTGAAGTGGCCATTAATTATGGTGAGATAGTCCATCGTCTGCCTCTATTAAGCCTAATGGGATCTGAATCAAGTTGAAGACATGGTGCACTGCCATAGCATATGAGATGCCAAAAGCCACACATCTATGCACAGGGAGGGATATGTGTGTGTGTTCATGAAAAAGAAAAATGCATAAACTTTCTCTACTTCCAGGCTCCAGTTTTTCAATGCTTTTGCTCTGCCGTTAGGTGGAAGTTTGGGGGAGGTGAATGATGTGTGTTTTGGCAACAACAGAAGAGGGCTGAGCCAAATGATTTTGCAGTGACATCTTGTTTTTCTTCTTCTTTTTATTTTAATTCAGAAAATGCATCAAGTGGCCTTCTACTCTATGATATCATCTTTGTAGAATAGTTGCATTCATTATAAGTAGGAATGGTATTTGTCAGCTGACTATCTTGGGGTCTGTAAATTGAAGATTTTGTGGAGTGAGTATGCAACCATCTACTCTAAAACTGAACGAGAGTGCCTTTACAAAGTTGGTAGCTGGGCATTGTAATTGTGTCACTCCAGAAGACCATAGGACTTCTTGATACTGAATCAATTTTTTAGAACAGGGGTCACCAAACTTTTGGGCCTCAAGGACCACCAAACTCATAATTTTAAATCCTGCAGACTAGAGACCCTGGGAAAATCCACCCAAAAGTCTGTAGGAAAATTCCCCACCCCATTTTCCTATGATCAATCATTTTTTATTTGGGATCGCAGGATACCATCTCCAGCTCCATTCTCAGGTGAGGGGAAAGAGAGGGAGAGAGACTGACTGACTTTTGGCTTCATGCAAGGAAAGCAGCAGAAGCAGCAGAAGTCTTTCTTTCTCTCCCCCAAACTCCATCAGAAATGAGTCTTTGCCAGCAGCCTCTTGGAGCAGGAGGCCTTGCAGGGTTCCAAAGACTCATTTCTGGCAGAGTTTGGGGAAGAGAAAGGAAGACTTCTGCTGCTTCTGCTGCTTTCCTTCTTTTAACAACCCCATAATCCCTTGCAGGGTGGAGTCTGGGCAATTGAATGGAGCTAGCAGAGTGTTTTTAATGGCCGGATGCTCTTCCTGTCACCAATGCGGAGGTTTGTTCAGCAGATATATTTTCATTGTGCCCAAAGAGAGAAACATCTGCCTCTACCTCAGATCGAACTCACAGCCACCTGATTGTGAGGCAAGAACTCCACCTCTAGGCCACCACACCACTCCTACACCACTCTGTATTATAATTAATACTATGTACAAAATAAAGTATGAAAGATTTACAAAGAAATCCCACCAGGCTGATGTTGCTGAATTCTAAGGTGGAACATTATCCACATAAATCAAGAGTTTTGATTGATTGTTTGATTGATTATGTACTTGATAGAGGAAGCTACACCCTGTTTCTCTCTCCTACCACGTTCCAGAATTGGTAGTTTGAGAATGAACAACCATAGTACCATTATTTCATAGTTTATGTCCCCCATGTGCTCATTAGGTCATGCAACTATTTATTTCCAGCAAAAAGACGTAATATTGAGAAATGAACACACATTAATCTTATAGGATGTAGACAATAGTGTACAGGAACTCTCTTTTTAATGCTTGGAAAGACACCATTATTACAGGTAGTTTAATGGCAAAAAATGCCCTTTTGGGGGAGCAGATTTGTAGTTATGACCATGTGATTCATTTAACAACTGTCATAAAAATGGTCAAAAAGGTTGGGTTTGGTCATGTGGTGCTTCGATCTATGTGGTGCTTTGACTTATGACCACAATGATTCATGAATAGAATTCTGGACCCAACTATTGTTGTAAGTTGAAGACTACCTGTAATGCCAATAGCTTACCTGAGCTGCTATCTTGCCTTTAAGTTAGAACACAGAGAGAGAATGCTTTCAAAAAGAAGGATGATGAAGTTTGCTCTTCCCCGCAGAGCTCAGCTTGTCCTCAAGATGAAATGCTTTGCAAGATGTACCAAACATAAATTGAATTGTTACTGAATCATCCACCTTGTGGAAAGAAATACCCTACTTTACTGGGATTTATTTTGTAAGTTTTATTTAAACTGGAGGAAGTTCTCTTCCTCCATTATCATCACACTTTATTTCCATGAAAGCCATGGATTGATAAAGATAGGGACAAAGAAAAAAGGGACAAAGACTCCATAATACAGATTTTTATAGTCTGTCCTACGGACAAACACTTCCTGTTCCCAAGAAAAGGTTAAAGTATTTTCCTTCCCTTTGAAGAAAATATCTCTATTTAAAAACAACAACAACATAGAATTATTGCACGAGTTGTGTGTATGACACGTATTACCATTTATTTGTTATAGTTGTTCTCAGCTGTTTTCCATTGCATTTTACCATGATATCAGTTACACTTGAACATCATGCAAGATGTAAGACATTGATGAAATAAACAAGGAGCAACATTCTTATTACTCAAGTTGTTACTGCTGTTTAACATAGGGAGAAGAATGCTGTGCACTTCCACCAATCCGAGACTGTGAAAATATTATTTTGGGAATGGGGCTCTACAAACTATATATCTTCCAATTTGCCAATTTTGATTCGTTCTTTGCTTCATTTCATCCATGGTCTTTCATTCGAGGAAGAGGTCATTGTTTGACTCAATGGTTAAATGTTTTAACAGATAGATAGATAGATAGATAGATAGATAGATAGATAGATAGATAGATAGATAGATAGATATTTCTATTATTAGAGTCATGTCTAGCTAGATCTCTGTATTAAATTGTTCCTTATTGAAAATATTGATCAACCCTCAGTTCGACCAGCTGATGGGAAATGGTGATTACACAGTGCTAATAGGTTTTTAGCCCTAACATCTCACTTGCTAAAAGAAAAAGTCATATTTAGTAAAAACGGCAGTTTGAAGCCAAATCAATGGCTCATATTCCCTCTGGCTTCAAACAGAAACATTTTAAAAGAGAATGAGAGAAACTCATTCTCTGATAATTTATGACGGTGACTTGAGAATGTAGCTCTTTATCTAACGTTCATCCACAGTTGAAGAAATGAATTCTTCTGTGCTTGAAGGACGTTCCTTGTTGTAATGAAAATGGTTCAGGAAGTCCCCAATACTCTATGACCATGTTATGGATAAGCTTTATTGGTTGAAAATCGCATTTCGTAAAGGGGTCATTTTATCCATCACTGCCCCCTGCCACAGGAAATGGTCTTTGTGACCAAAATAAAAGCACCAAGGCCATTCTAATTTGGGTGACAGCTGTCCCAGATTTAACTGTAACTATGATTCAATGCCCCAAATTAAAATATTGTGACATTTGGATCACTGATTAGAGTCCTGATTTGGTGTTTCTCTAAGGGCAAGAATGGGTAGATCCCATCAAAGGAAGAAGGGTTGAATGAGAAAAATAGGGATGTAGAAGACAGCTAGAAGTCCTCCTCACCGTTTCAATCCAAGAACAGAACATAATAACAGTATTTTAAAGGACCTTAGAGGTCTTCTAGTCAAGCCCTCTACTCAGGCACGAAGCCCTATACCAGAAGTTGTGAATGTTCCAACACGGCAAGTTCTTAAGAAGAGATTGGTCAATCATTTGTCTGAAATGGTATAGGGTTTCCTGTCTGAGAAGGGGGCTGGACTAGAAGATCTCCAAGGTCCCTTCCAGTTCTCTTATTCTGTTCTGTTATTCACAACTTCTGGATGAAAGTTATTCCATTGGTTAATTGTTCTCATTGTCAGGAAATTTCTCCTTAATTCTAAGTTGCTTCTCTCCTTGATTAATTTCTACCCGTTGCTTCTTGTGCTACCTTCAGGTGCTTTGTGGCAACCCCTTAGCCCATAGAAATTAGGAAAAGTCTCTTCTGAGATGTTTACCATGCCCCCATTCTTTCTGTGAGCTCAGCTGTCTCTTATCTGACTGTTGCCTGGTCTGTGGCTCTTTCTCTGAAAGTCATTCCCACATACCATTACAAAATGCTTGTAGATATTAGCAGATCAATGCTATATGCTATTTAAGCAGTATGCCAGCGCACCGATATATACACCTGGAGAGTGCTACAAAAGAGGAATCCATGTGTCTCTGTGTGTTTGTATTAGGTTCTCTTTTCTATTTATTCGATCAGTCTCCATCCATTTTCTTTGATAACATCTTTTATTATGAGGCTTATTCTTCGAGTCTGACGGGGAAAAACACACGTCTTTGAAGATTGTGAACTTCCACTCGATACTTCTAATCCAATTTCTTACAGTTCTGTGCTGCTCTTGAAGATGTTTTCTTATTGCTGAAATGGTATAATATTTTCCCCTGCTTTATAGGAAGCTGAACTGTGGATGAATTGAAAATGTGTCCATAATGACACTATGCTGATCCCAGACCTACCTAGGCCTTGAACAAAATGCAAGTTTTCACTCTAGATTATAATGTACTCGCAAAAACCACTTAAGATTTGAAATAAGGCTTTTTATATTATTATGTTACATAAGGATTGTTCTGTTCCTCTTTGTTCCTTTGTGTTTGTTTCTATTTTAGCAGACTTTGTGTACAATCTGCATATATATATATGTATGTATGTATGTTTTCTTAAGTTTTCACAGGTACTTACATGTATGGTATTCAGCTTTGTTCGGGTATTTTCCATGTCATTGTAGTTGTGCTTTTAAAGCTGTAGCAACGTTTCGGCAGAATCTCATCTGCCATCATCAGGCTTCTGTATTGTGTCCGACTACAATGACGTGGGAAAATACCCGAACAAAGCTGAATATCATATATGTATGTATGTATGTGTATGTGTATGTATATGTGTATGTGTGTGTATATATATATATATATATAAGTTTTTGCGGGTACTTACATGTATGGCATTCGGCTTTGCTCGGGTATTTTCCCACATCATAGTAGCTGTGCTTTTAAAATTGTAGCGATGTTTCAGCAGAATCTCATCTGCCATCATCAGGCTTCTGATGAAGCCTTCATCACAGCTACTATGACGTGGGAAAATACCCGAGCAAAGCCGAATGCCATACATACATACATACATACATACATACATACATACATACATATGTTGTAACTCCAAGACTTGAACCTGATCAGTCAGCAGATGTGGGTTCAAGCGAGGAAGACGATCTGGCACTGAGATTCGAGCCTGCATTATTAAGTGACTTAGAGGGGAGTCAAGTAGAGGGAGAGGAGTTGGATTTGAGATATGAGCCTGATTTATTGGAGGATTCAGAGTCCACTGAATCTACTTCCCTAATTACACCTCAGGTGTTAACTGTTAATCAGGAAAGTGTATCAGAGGATTCAAAGCTGTGATGAAACTGCCGGATGCTGGCTGGATGCCAGAACTAGGAGAAGATCGAGAAGTCAATCTCAGTTAGAAAAGAGACATCCAGCAAAGGATTAATTAATGAGACTGACACGCCCTTTCTTAGAGGATATAAGGGAGCGCACAACTTTGAAATCTTTGCTGGAAACAAAGTGAAGAAGAACTATATTGCACAAATACAACCATAAAACTGTGGACTTAGGAGAGACCATAAGGATAATCTATCATGGTGCTCATCAATTAAAAAAGATAATTACAATAAATTAACAATCCAAATATTTAAAGACTTAGATAATTGGGCCAAATTATAAATATCTCTATTAGGCCGTATTGCAATAGTAAAATGAATATTTTACCAAAGTTGTTGTTCTTATTTCAGTTGGTGCCAATCAAGTTGGAAAAAAAGCTTTTTTGAAGAACTAAATAAACATATATCCAAATTTATATGGCAAGGGAAAAAACCCAGAATAAAATATAAATTATTACAGGATGATAGAAAGAAAGGAGGCTTTGGTCTTCCAGATTTTGAAACATACTACTATGCTGCGATAGCAACCTGGCTTAAAGACTGGGTTAATTTGATAAATAAAAGAATCTTAAAATTAGAAGGCTTTGATCTCCAACTTGGATGGCATGCATTTATGTGAGATGGAAAGAGTAAAAATCACTTGTACTTTCAAAGGCATTATATAAGGAATGTGTTACTAAATATTTGGGAAAAGATTTTTAAAAAGTACATTACTGAAAGGTCCCACTGTGGTCATCCACAATGGAGGCAGTTACATATCCAAATGTTTTAGATTTTGACCATATTGTAAGATATAAAGATCTATTACATCAAACCGGAGAGTTAAAGGGTAGGAATCAAATACAAATTCAAGGAAAAGAGATAGCATGGTGGCCCTATGCGCAGAAACAATTGCATTACAAAAAAGATGAAGAACAATTTGGTTTTAACATGACCTACCAAGAATTAGATAAAATTTGGCATGGAGAGGAAAGGAAGCTGATTAATAAAATATATTAATATCTATTGGATTATAAATTAATTAATTATGTCAGCCTTGTACAAAGAGAATCTCTATAAAATGGTGCATTGTTGGCACTTGCCACCCACGAGACTGGCTAAGATGTTCACGAATCTCCCCCAAACTGCTGGAAGTGTAACTGCCCCCAGGGAACATACTTCCATATGTGATGGACATGTCCATATGTGCAGAAGTTTTGGAAAAATATCAAAAATTGGATTCTAAATATAACTAAACAAGAAGTAAAACTTGAACCCAAAACCTTCTTGTTGGGTATGATAGACTCAAAAATAGAAAAAAATATATCAATATTTAATCTTGCACATTATAATGGCAGCCAGAATAAGTTATGCTCAAAATTGGAAACTGTCTATTGTCCCTTCAGAGGAGATGCTCATTAAAAAAATTCACGAGTGTGCAGAGATGGACAGCCTAACCAAATTACTAAAAAACAACAAAGATAGTGAATACTACAAAGTTTGGAACTGTTGGTATGAATGGTTAAAGAAAAAGCAACATTTGATAACTGAATAAGGTATGAAATTATGAAGGACGTGCTTTTAATTATAAAGTATTCTGTGAAATTAAAACATTAAAAGAATGAGGAAGGTATTGAAACAAGGTAGATGACATCAATGTTCTGGGGTAAAGGAAAAAAAGAAAA
>NW_020769351.1:8984333-9004110 GCF_900518735.1 Pseudonaja textilis
TTATTGTATATATATTATATATATATATATATTATGTGGGCTAAGATTCTGTAATTCTGAAAGATTTGAATTCTAGGCAATTTTAGAAATTGCTACTGCCAATATTTAATGTCATAAAATAATTAAATAAAAATTAAAGCAATAATAACATTGAGCATGATTTGATTACATTTAACAACTAATTAGTTACAGATCTTCCTCTAGTCTCAGTCATTTTGGAGAAGTCTTCCCACCATAGACTGTCTGCTGAAAGATGGTGGGGAAGCCCTGATCCTGAAAATAATGATGGGCCTCTGGTTCATATGAAGAAGAGTTTGTCTAGTCCAGGGAAGTTCAAGAAAGAAGGGACAATATATTTCTTATTGGTACCAAAATATAGAGCTAAGCAGAACCATGAAGCCAATATTCTAAATCCCAACAGCCCTTTGCCACAGAAACGGGCAAGCATCTTGAAGAAGCCTTATTTTTAAATCTGTTCTTCTCATTTGCATTTCCCAAATTAATATGCTGATCAGAACAGAGTTACCCTTTGGATTGTGATTTCAGAACTTTTTAGTGCAGCTGGGATTTCTGAATAGGTTTTTGCACAGAAAAGCAGTATATAAGTGGGTACTGTAAGGGAATATTTTGAAACCCAGGTAAATGTAAATTTCTATTTTTTTTTTCAAATAAAAAGTCTAATTCAGAAATGGAAAGGGATGGATTTAAGGCTGAGGAGGTGTAAAATGGATTAGAAGTGGACATAACCAGATTCATTTTATCAGAAGGATAGAGAAAGTTGTTTTACAGCAAGACTGACCAGTTGTTCATATTATGTAATATTATACTCCAGAACTGGTAGCAGTTTGCAAACAAAACAAAAGGGGCAAAGCCCTAATTGGAGTTGCTGGAGGTTGAATTTATAAGATTGCATCAAAATGCTTTCTCTCCCCGCCCCACCACACACACACACACACACACACACACACAAACACACACACTTCGCCCCTCGGGTTTATTTCTGTGATACAATGGAAAAAGAAATCTTAAATAAATCAATGAGATTGAACATACTGGTGATTAATGAGCAGTGTTCTATATGAATTTCACAGACAAAAAATTAGCGAGGCATTCCTTTGTAAAGCATTGGTTCCCCTCAGGTGTATTAGATTAAATAAAGACAAGGTTGAATGGATGTTTCAGTCTAACCTCCTTAGAGTATCATTATGTAGGTGTTTGAATTAAGACTTTACCGAAACCTGCCTTGTAATTTGTCTATAGAGTTCCTTCCCTGTGAAGGAGGTTTCTTTTTCTGCCTTATTTTCAGGAGGTGGGTGGGCTTCTGAAATTCTTGGGAATTTCGCCTGATGGTGTTTTGAACTTACTTGGCAGTAAGAGGTGAGCAAGGGTGCTCCCTATTGTTTTCCATAAAGTATCTTATCATCGTTCAGTACTTTCCATGACTGCTCATATTTCCCTGTCTTAAAAAGCTTTATCCACCTTTCCAGGTAAACCAGACAGGAACTGCAACTATATGAGCTAATTCTAGATTAGATAGATTAACAGAGTTGGAAGGGACTTTGAAGGTCATGTAGTCCAACCCCCTGCCCAAGCAGGAGACTCTACACCATCCATGACAAATGGCAGTCCAATCTCTTCTTGAAAGCTTCCAGTGATGAAGCTACCACAACTTCTGAAGGCAAGCTGTTCCATTGGTTGATTGCTCTCGCTGTCAAAAAAATCCTTATTTCCAGACTGAATCTCTCCTTGATCAGTGTCCATCCATTATTCCTTGTCTGGCCTTCAGGTGTCTTGGAAAGTAGCTTGACCCCCTCCTCTCTGTGGCAGCCCTTCAAGTATTGGAAGACTGCTAACATGTCTCCCCTGGTCCTTCTCTTCACTAGACTAGCCAGGCCCAGTTCCTGCAACTGTTCATTGTATGTTTTAGCCTTCAGTTCCCCTCATCATCCTAGTTGCTCTTCTCTGCACTCTTTCTAGAGTCTCAACATCATTTTTTATAGTGTGGTGACCAAAACTGGATGCAGTATTCTAGGTGTGGTCTTACTAAGGCTTTATAGAGTGGTATTAGTACCTCAATTGATCTTGATTTAATCCCTCTGTTAATGCATTGGCTTTTTGGGCTGCCACCGCATACTGTTGACTCATATTTAATTAGTTCTTCACTAAGACTCCAAAATCTCTCTAACAGTTACTGCTATTAAGCCTGGTTTCACACCATCTATATGTGTACTTTTACACATATTATACTACTTCATTATAAGGCTACACTCAGACAATCTTGCATGTCTGAAGGTACAAACTGTCCTGAAGAGTCTAGGACAACTCTCCCTAGGACAAGAGTTACACTAATATAGAGGAAAATGTGGAGTAGAATAATTGATGAAAGGATGCCAAATGAACTGTGAAAAACAAAAAATAAAAACAATATTTTAGTGTTATTTATTTTAAAGAATTGAATTGCTGAATTGTCCTGTGGTGAGTGGTCCTGTGGTGAGTTGGCATGGTGAGTTGGCTGTGATGGGTTGTCCCATTCTATCCCTGAACCATCTAATCAATTAGCCAGGTCCTTGATGAGTTTCTTCCTCTAACTATTGGGGGGGGGGGTTCCTGCTTCTTTTGTTTAATTGTTTCCTAAGCAGCATCCCTTCCCCTCCTCCCACAAGGTCACCCACCTATTCCATTACAAACTCCATGGGATAAGTTGCTTTCAGAGGTTTTTCTTGAGTTCTGAATGGAAACATAAGAAGCTAAGGACTCTGCAGACTGTGGCATCTCTACAGTCACAAGCACCTCTTATTGGATGCTTTATTTGTAAATATGTGTAAGGATATTTTACTGTAACCAAGAAAAATATCACTGACATTATTTTCTCTGTTGAAAGAAATTTTTTATTGTTGTTAGTTGCGAAGTTGTATCTGACCCATCACGACCCCATGGAAAACATTCCTCCAGGCCTTCCTACCATCTTCTGGAGTCCATTTAAGCTCACTCTGACTGCTTCAGTGACTCCATCCAGCCACCTCATTCTCTGTCGTCCCCTCCTTCTTCTATTGCCCTCAATCTTTCCCAGCATTATGCTCTTCTCCAGTGAGTCCTTCCTTCTCATTAGGTGGCCAAAGTCTTTGAGTTTCATCTCCAGGATCTGGCCTTCTCAAGAGCAGTCAGGGTTCATCTCCTCTAGGACTGACTGGTTGGATCTTCTTGCAGTACAAGGGACTCAAAGGAGTCTTGTCCTCCAGCACCAGAGTTCAAAGTCCTCAATTCTTTGGCACTGAACCTTTCTTATGGTCCAACTTTCACTTGTAATTGAAAGAAATTACAATCAGCAAATTTCATTTCTAACAAACCAAGTTTGAAGAAAATGTAGGAAAATTTGTCTGTCCCTCACTTATCTACAGCAACTTCAGAACAAGCATTTGACTCTGCAGAAAGTTAATGAACTTCCATACCATGGTGATAAGCATTTTTTATTCAACAGATCGAGTTATGTGACCTAAAGTTTCCACTGACTCCATCAAAATGTGCCAGGTTTGATAGAACTAACATACAAAATTGGAATGAAGGAAGAAAATCTGGAAGGCAACACCTAGGGCAGATTGCATCAGGAGCTAGTAGTTTCTTACCTTGCTGGAGATGTTTAAACTAGGTCAGGTAGCTGTGTGACATTCTGTAGATCCTGCCTTGGGCTAAGACTAAGTTCATTTCCAACTGGTGATTCTGTGGTTTTGTGCGAGACCAATTGTGTCAAAGAAAAATGTAGCACCAGGATAATATTCAAGATGAAGGATGGAGTGGAGGACATTACCATGCAGAACATCAAGACATGCTACCTTTAGCGGCCTGTAATCCCATTAGCAGGATTAGTCTGTTGTCCTAGGTTATCTGATTGTGTTACGTGCCCATTTAGATCAGCAGTTAGGAAATTCTCACTCATTTCCATTCTCTCATTCTCCCATTCCTTCTCTCTTTTCTCCCCCCTCCTCTTTTTTCTCCCTTTCTCTCTCCCTCTCCCCCCTCTCTCTGTGTCTTTCTCTGTGAGAGATAGGGAAAGAGAGAGTGGGAAAGAGAGAGAATTAGGGAAAGAGAGAGAGAGAGATGAAAAGAGAAAGAGAGATGGAAAGAGAGAGATATAGGGAAAGAGAGAAATAGGGAAAGAGAGAGACGGTGAAAGAGAGAGAAAGAGATAGGGAAAGAGAGAGAGATGGGGAAAGGGAAAGAGAGGGAGAGAGAGGGGGAAAGAGAGAGAGAGATAGTGAAAGACAGACATTCAGACAGACAGACAGACAGACAGACACACACACACACACAGAGAGAGAGAGGGGGGAGGAGAGAGAGAGAGGGACAGAGGGAGGGAATGGACTGGGGACTCTTAAACCCATAGAAGAATAAGCTATTTGCTGCATTTCAGGAGGATAGAGGATCTCTTTTCCGGCAGTCTGTAATCTGGCATTCATGAAGCTGAACTCCCATGAAAAGTGGCTCACTTCTCTTTCTCCCCCGTCCCCCACCCCCCCTTTGAAAACTGCAGATGTTTGAGAGCCAGAGTTGGAACGCCACCCTGAGTGTTTCCGGACCTTGAAAGCCTTAGAATTTTAAACGGCATTGAAATGCATGGCTTTGATTTTGACCAAAGGGGTGGGGGTGGAGGAAGGGAGGGTGGTTGCAAGAAGGGAAGGTGGGAAGGGAAGAAGGACTCCATCCTTGGGAAAGAAGAGCTGATGGTTAAACACATAATGAAAACTCAAGCAGGCTTGGCAGGACCCCAATCCGTTTAATCTCTCGGTCTGTTGATTATCAGCAACTTTATAATTTAATTTGAAGCTGTTTGTACTTTGAAGGTCATTGGAACGCACCATGAAAAGGATCTGTACCAAGATAGCTGATCCATTGCTTGGATTAGGAGGGCTGATTCCTTAGATAAGGAACTTGGTTAAAAATAGGTTTCTTTGGTTCTCTTCAACACCCCCCCCCCCAATATTCAATTATGTTCTAGTTCTTGCTGTGCTGAAAGCTATTCGGCAATGTTCAGAAGTGTTTCCTTCCCCAGTGAAAGCAACTTGTTCTTTATTTTTTAAAAAAAGTTCTACTGGATCCAGGATAAATGTGTATTTCATTAGAACAGGGGTCCCCAACCACCGGGCCGCGGACCGGTACCGGTCCATGGAGCATTTCCTACCGGGCCACCGGTTTGCTGGGTGCCGCCATCTTGTTTGACAAGAAAGTGCTTCCGGGTGAGCTTTTCCGGTTGGAAAGCGGTGTTTGGGTCCTGAAGGAATCCTCGCGCCTTAGTTTCATCGAAGGGGGGGGGCTTCAAACGAAACTAAGGTGCGAGGATTCTTTCAGCACCCAAGGCAAGGCGAGCCGAGCGACCGTCCCGAAGCCGTCCCGAAGCAAAGCCCATCGACAAAGGTACAAAGGAGGAGTTGAAGGTGGCGGGGAGAAGTGGGGGACGGCTGGCTGGCCGGTCGCTCGGCTCGCCTTGCCTTGTCATGCGTGCTGATGCCGGTACCGGGCCGCGGATCATTTTGTGATGCCGGTACCGGGCCGTGGCTCAAAAAAGGTTGGGGACCACTGCATTAGAATATTGGGCAGAGTTAATGAATCTCCCTTTAGTGACCAGTCAAAGTTGCAACAGCACTGAAAAAAGTGACTTGCAACCGTTTTTCACACAAACTTTGACTGTGATCAAAATTCAGACGCTTGGAAACTGGTTCATATTTCAGAATCAGAATAGAGCTGGAAGGGACCTTGGAGGTCTTCTAGTCCAGCCTACTGCTCAAGCAGGAGAGCCCATACCATTTCAGACAAATGGCTGTCCAGTCTCTTCTTAAAAACCTCCAGTGATGGAGAATCCTCAACATCTGGAGGCAAGCTGTTCCACTGGTTAATTGCTCTCACTGTCAGAAAGTTTCTTCTTAATTCCAGGTTGCTTCTTTCCTTGATTAGTTTCCATCCATTGCTTCTTGTCTTCTGAATAGAATAGAAAATAGAATAGAATAGAATAGAATAGATTAGAATAGAATAGAATAGAATAGAATAGAATAGAATAGAATAGAATAGAATAGAATAGAATAGAATTTGTCTTGGTGCAAATGTTCTCAGTGTACATAAAAGAAAAGATACATTCATAAAGAGTCAAGAATCATAAGGTACAACAATGCAAGGAAACAGTCAATAAAAATCATTAGGATACAAGCAACAAGGTTACAGTCATACAGTCATAAATGGGAGGAGATGGGTGAAAGGAAGGATGGGAGGATTAATAGCAATAGTAATAGTAATACAGACTTAGTAAATAGTTTGAGAGTGTTGACAGTTCTGGTGCTTTGGAAAATAAGTTGCACCTCTCCTCTTTGTGGCAGCCCCTCAAATAGTGCGGGGTCATGTGATTATTTTTTGCAACCTTCTGACAAAGTCAATGGGGATTCCAGACTCACTTAACAACCATGTCACTAACTTAAAAACTGCCCTGATTCACTTAATAACTGTGGCAAAGAAACATGGGGCAAAACTCACTTAAAAACATTGTGGAAATTGTGGGCTTAATTATGGTTGTAAGTTGAGGTCTACCTGTATTGAGCTTTATTTCTTGTTGGGGAGTGCACTAAGGCTACTGCAGGTGCTGATGCTTTGTATGAGATGTCTTTCTGAGTCTAATTCCTTCCCAGTTCTTATGTCTTAGTCTACAAAAACCCCATGGAAGCAGATTCCTGATGAGATTGAGTGGCTGTGTTGAAAGCCAATGTGGCCGGAGGCTGCTGTAGAGAACACTGGGCAATGAAACATGGGACCCCATGAGTTGCAAAGCTTTCATTTGGAATTGTGATCTGAAGGTAACTCAACTGACTTTTCTGACTTGATGTGATGATTTTTTTTAAAGAAATCAATTGAAATGACTTTTCAAATGGAATTGACCCAAGTCTATTGTCTAATCAGAAGGGCTAAAACAAATCAATTTGATTTTCTGGACCACATCAATGTGAATCTGATCAAAACCAATTCATGTGATCCTAACACACATGTATACTCTGAATGCCATTGTGAGTTCATCAGCATTTTCTTCTGCTTTGAAATAAATTGCCATGAAAATGTGATACATATTTTTTCCTGTAAGGCATTATCTAGTTCTATGGGCAGATGTCCCAAGAACTGCATAACTCCTTGGATGTGTTCAGTTTTCTGAAGAGCAAAACTTTACCTCCACCCTTTATCAACCTAAACATAACCATTTTGTTGGGCTTATTAGTAAAACTTATTAAACAATCTTCCTAAAGGAATGGAAATCTTTAATTACCTGATGCCAGCAGGAAGTTGATCAAGCTCTAAAGATTATGGGTTTTTTTTAAGCGTGTGTATGTTTGTATGTGTGTGCTTTTGGGGCAGGCAGTATGCATTCTAATGCAATATATTGGAAAAGAAAGGCCAAGATAGGCAATTCACAGGTGGGCTGCATTCATATAACATGCCTCTCCAAATCTTGATCTTGAGTCTGCATTCAATTTTCTTCCTGTGATGCAGCATGTTTTACAAAGCTGTTTGCGTTACTTTATATGTGAGTTCATGGCTTCATTCATTAACCAAATTAAGGCTATTGTGTGAATACAACTGTTGAGAAAACTGTTGGAGCCAAATTTCTAGGGATTGCATTTTTAAGTCGATCTTGCTTTGCAAGTTTTGATTGGTATCTTATATTGGGTAGAAGTGAATTTTGACATTCTTCATTCCATTTCTGAGAAAACAATGTTGTATTTTACAATTTGTGGATTAAATTGGATGATACTCCTTTTACTGATTTTAGTTACTTCACCCACACACACACCTCCGCACAAAATACATGGGGGAGACTTATCTCCTAATGTTGTCTGTTGGGATTGAATGGAAGACTAGAAAGCTAATTATTGATTGTAAAACATAGACTGCTGACTGTTGGATGAGTAAAGCAAAAGGTAGGATATTTATACCTATTCCTTAGCCACCCCTTAACTATGATACATACAGGAGCAACAACTGTTCAAAGCCCGAGACTTTCATTGAAATTCTTTTCTTGTTTTCTTTTGTTCATTTTGAACCCCAAATGTCTTTTATCAGATTGAATGAGAACTGATGGAGAAAAATATATACAAGACAATACTTTCTTTCTGGCATTGTGGATATCTTGATCAAGCAAAAAGAGACACCACCAATTTCCTTAAAATCTATAGTTCCTGCTAGTGAAAAGTCAACCAGTCATTCTAGATGATTGATAAGTCAGGGGTAAGCTGTAGCAAGTTCAGTACACTGAAGTGAATCTACTTTATCCTCACAGAGACCACATGTGATACCTTCAAAAAGATTCCATTAATACTCAGCCTTCACACCCAGAGATTAAAAAGTTGTTGGGCGTGTGTGTGAGGGCACCTAAAACTCAGAGCTACTTACCATGCTTCTCCAAAACCTAAAATGTGCATTGACACAGCAGAGTTCCTAATTAAAGGAACATTTCCAATAGCCTTCAGCCAAATAGGAATACAACTTTCCATGCAATTTATTATTTGGGATCTTAGCTCTTCAGAGCTGAAGAAGCTTCTTGGATGAGAAGTGAAACGTCTTCAAGGAAAAACAAAAGTCCAGTTGCCTATTGAAAAAGTATCTTTGGGACAATCATGACTTCGATGACTGAAAATCTCCATAGACATCTTTCAATTAATACCACCATTATTTGGCTCTGAGATCACAGTGACATTTGCTTGCCTGACCCAAAGTAGAAGACATGCAATTTTTGTTCCAAAATAAAACAAAAGATTGTAGACAAGTATGCCCCATTTATAGAGCAATTATAATTGTGTTAATTGTATGAGGAATAGGAATGCTTAGACTATTATAGATGTTTCCTTTTTGCCTTATCTGACCATATTATTGAGTCTGTCATCTGCACCTCTATAACTGTCTGGTTTGGTTCTGAAACCCAACAGGACAGACACAGACTTCAGAGAGTAATTAGGACTGCAGAAAAATAAATTAGTACCAACCTGCCTTCAATTGAGGACCTGTAAACTGCAAAGTCAAAAAGAGGGCTGTGAAAATAGACCTCTCACATCCTGGACATAAACTGTTTCAACTCCTACCCTCAAAACAATGCACTACTATTACTATCAACCTCATCACTCCTTATCACCCATCCCCTCCCACTTGTGACTGTATGATTGTAACTTTGTTGCTTGTATCCTTACGATTTATACTGACTGTTCCCTTATATGATTTGATTGCTTATTGTACCCTATGACTATTATTAAGTGTTGTATCTGATGATTCTTGACTCTTGATGAATGTATCTTTTCTTTTATGTATACTGAGAGCATTTGCATCAAAACAAATTCCTTGTGTGTCCAATCACACTTGGCCAATAAAGAATTTTATCCTCTATATTCTGATCCAGCTGTTTTTATTAATTCTTAGTGAACTGTGCAGAGTTTTTAACCACTTATATTTCCTTCTGTCACTCACTAATTGTGAGAAAAGCTGTGGAAGTAAACAGGTGAATTTAAAGTTGCCTTTTTGATTAAAAAGTTACAAAATTTTCATGAACTCTCTCAACCCACACTTGCTGTCTTTTGAATATCTGCAGCGCTTGCATCTTTTTTAAAAATAAATTTTATTAAGTTTCCAAATTTTAAAAACATAAAATAAAATTTTATACATTGTTATCAACATCAAGACATCTTTTGAATCTCCTCACATTTTTCAGTATATGTATTTACTTATTCCTTTACCATTACATCTTACTCCTACTATAAATCAATATCTTTTATCCTTACATCTCAGTCTTCTCCATGGTTTATTTACATATTTACATATTCCCTCATTCTTTTCCTAATTGCCATTTTATTTTCTTTTTATTTCTAAACCACTCATACCAGGCATCCCAGGCCCTGTAATAAATTGAATCTTCTCTGTCTTTTATTTTCATCGTTAGCCTGTCCATCTCTATACAATCTATTTTTTTTTTTATAACCATGCCTTCCGGTGGAACTCTTTTTTCTTCCAGAGTTGTATGTACGAAATCCTTGCAGCTACTAATATATGTAACATAATATATCTATCTGTTTTATTGCACTTTTGTATTATTATACCTAATAAAAAAGTTTCCGGATTAAATTCAGTTTTCTGATTCGTGATTTCTTCTGTCCAATAATTTTTCACTTCCTGGAGTGTCCACCAGATATGAAAATAAGTGTCTTTTTCTTTTCCACATTTCCAACAATTTGGGTCTGAGTTAAACATTTTTGCCAATCTAGCGGGAGGAAGGTACCATCTGTAGAACATTTTGTGTTGATTTTCTTTGTATGCTGTGGATGTAATTAGTTTGTAATTTGATCCCCACATTCTCTTCCAACTTTCCAGGTCTATGTTGTGGCCAACATTTTTCACCATACCACAATTGTCTCTTTGAACACCTTCTCTTCCATTTTAAAATCTAGTAGAAAGTATTCTTGAAATCATTTTCTTTTCCATTTCTTGTAGAATTTTATCTAACTGATGCTTTTCCATGCAGAAACAAATTGTTCTTTGTCCTTCTGATATCTCGCCTGAATTTGCATGTATGGCCACCAATCTATCTTTATATTTTGTTGCTGTAATTCTTGTCTCGTTTTTAATCTTCCTTGTGTGTCTAATAGGTCTTTGTAATTCCTCTTTTTTCCCAGATCCATTGCATTTAGGTAGATTTGTGCTTCCATAGTTGACAACCAGTTTGGTATTTTAGTATAATGATTCTTTTTAATCTTGTTCCATGTCCGAATTAATGAATCTCTAATCATGTGTCTCTGAAAATATGCATGCTGTTTACATTTCCCATCCCATAGGAAATTATGCCACCCTCTCTGCAAGTCATGACCCTCTATCGACAATATTCTTCTATTTTCCAGGTTGATCCAATCTTTAATCCATACCATAGCCACAGCCTGATAATACATTTCCCAGTCAGGGAGTCCAAAGCCACCACTTTCTTTTTTGTCCTGTAACAATTTCATTTTTATCCTAGCTTTTTTCCCATCCCAAACAAATTTACTTATTATTTGATCTAATTCTCTAAAAAAGGTTTTATCCAATCTTATTGGTACAGTTTGAAAAAGATATAGCATTTTTGGTAGGGTAGACATTTTAATTGCTGCAATTTTCCCCAGTAGTGATAGCTGTAATTTCCCCCACATTTCCAATTCTTTTTTGATTTGTATTATTAATTTGTCATCGTTATCTTTTTTAATTGAAGAGCATCTTGCTGTTAACCAAATACCTAAATATTTTATCTTTTTCACATTTTGCATTCCCAATTTTCCTTCTAATTCTTTTTTTTTTGCTTATCTTTTAAATTTTTAGTCAATAGTTTTGTTATTATTAATCTTAAAGCCTGCAACCTTGCCAAATTCCTCTATTTCCTTTATTAATTTTACTCCCGTATCCTCTGGATCTTCAAAAAAAAAAAATACTATATCATCGGCAAATGCCTGTACCTTATAATGCTCCTTTTTAATTAAAGCCCCTTTGATTTCTACATTTTTCCTAATGTTTTCCAATAAGTTTTCTAAGGTAAGAATAAAGAGAAGGGGTGACACTGGGCACCCCTGCTTTACTCCTTTGTTGATCTTGAATGTTTCCATTCTGTTCATTATTACACTGGCCGTCTGTGTCGTATAAATTGTCAAAATCAATTTAATAAATTTATTGCCAAATCGCATGCTTTTTAATTGTTGTATTATAATCTGTCAATTAACATTGTCAAATGCCTTTTGCGCATCAAGGAAGACCATTGCCAATTGTTTTCCTGGGTTTGCTTCATAATAGTCTATTATATTAAAAAAAAAATGTATATAATTCTATTATATTCAATACCATTCTGGTATTATTTTTAATTTGTCTATTCGGTAAGAATCCATTTTGGTCACTATGAATGATCTGATTAAGGGCATATTTCAATCTTTCTGCCATTATGGACATAAATGTTTTATAATCAACATTTAAAAGGGATATGGGCCTATAATTTTGAATTAATTGATGGTTTGAATCTTCTTTTGGGATCAATGTTATATATGTCTCCCCCCATGACTTAGGTAATTTTGCTGTCATCAGTACCTCATTATAGAGTTCTAATAATTGCATTTCTAATTTTTCTTGGAGCATTTTATACAGTTCCCCTGGGAGACCATCCAGTCCTGGTGTCTTATTGGTTTTTGGTTTCAGGATTGCCTCTTGCAGTTCTCTTAATATTATTTCCCTGTTTATCTCTTCTTTATCCTCTTCCAGGTAGCCCTTTTCTTTCTAAGTAATGTTGGCTATTTCCCTCTGGTACGTCTTCCCTACTGTATAATTCCTCAAAAAAACTTTTAACAATATGTTTTTTCTTTTCAATTTGATGTTGTAGGGTACTATCAACATCTTTCAATTGTTGAATTGCTCTTTTTTCTTTTTCTTTCTTAAGTCTATAGGCTAGCCACCTTCCCGGCTTATTCATTTGTTCAGAATAATTCTGTTTTATCTTTTT
This sequence comes from Pseudonaja textilis, assembly GCF_900518735.1. The sequence goes on from NW_020769351.1 coordinate 8,996,851, forward strand.
CATGTCCTGTAACCATTCATCTTGTGCTAACATATTCAATTTATGTCTAATAATTATCCTCTCCATATTTGCTATCTTATAATGTAGTGTTCTTTCTAGTGTTTTTTATAACTCTTTAAGAGTATCTAGTAGTTTAGATTGTTCTCCTTTTTTTCCCATATATCTACGTGTATTATATGAAATTGCTAGGCCCCTGATATATGCTTTAGTCGTGTCCCATAGATTTGGAATTGATGTTTGTTGTTTTCCTTCAGAAAGAACTCCAATTCTTTTTCATTAACTTAACACATTCTTTTTATTTTAGGATCTCCTTGTTTAGCATCCATCTGTTTTTTTTAATCGTTTCCAAATTATTTTAATGGGATTATGGTCCGCCCATGTTTTAGATTCAATTTCTATTTCTTTTATATTATGTTCCATTTCCCCATTTGTTCATAACATATCCAATCTTGACCATGATGTGTGTGGTGCTGAATAGTAAGTATACTGTTTTTTGTCTGGATTTCTTTCTCTCCATATATCTTTTAATCCTAATTCTTCGGCCATTTGATAGAATACTTTTGGTAATGTTTTCCTTTTCCTTTTTTCCCCTCAATTTCCATTATTGTAATCTTTTCCTAAATTTGCTATTGCATTGAAATCACCTAGCAGGCATATGTTCTCATATTCCTGTTCTACTAATTTTCTGTATAGTTTGGAATAAAAATTTTCTTGCTTTTAATTCGGTGCATATATCAATGTCAATAACATTTTCTTATAATTTGTATAAACTTCTAACTTCAAAATCCTACCCTCCTCATCTGCATATACCTGTTTTGCTTGGAAATGTTTCCTAATGTATATTGCTATCCCCCCTTTTTTTTCATTGGGCTAGAGATACATATAAATCTCCTAACTTTGGTGCTTCTAACAGTTTACTTTGATGTTTCTGGATATGTGTTTCTTGAAGGCATATAATATCTAAGTTCAGTTTCTGTAGTTTAGTTATCATTTTTTTTCCTCTTAATTTGTGAATTTAAACCATTGATGTTAATGGAAATCAATTTGATTTCTTCTGCCATCTTACTCTGTAGTTGTTTCTTGTTGAAGCTTCTCTTTCCACTTCTTCCTGCTCTCTTTCCTCTTGTTCTGTTTCTCTTTCCTTCACCCAATCTTCTTCTTGGCTCCTACTTTCCACTTCCTCTTTGCTGTTCTGATCTTCTCCTGATACAGTTCAAAGAATTCCCTCACTTTTTCTATACTGTCTATTTTAAATTTTTTATCCTGCCATGATATTAACATTCCCTCTGGGATGAGCCATTTGAACAGGATGTTATTCTTATTCAGTTGGGCAGCCAGGAATCTGTATTTCTTTGTGTATTCCCTTATTCTTCTTGGAATTTGTTTCAATGTTACAATTTCTGTTCCCTTGAATATCAGTGGTTCATCTCTTGTCACTTTGTATACCTCATCTCTCAGTTGTTTCTTTGAGAATCGTATATGAACCTCTCTTGGAAGTCTAAAACGTCTTATATAGTTGGTATATATTCTATATACCTCACTGATTTCCCTTCAAACCTCTTGGCCTTCTTTTTGTAACGCTTCTGCTATGAGATCTGCCATTAATTTGGGCAAGTCCCCCCCCCTTCTTCTGTTACATTCTGAAATCTGAGGAAGAAATCAGCATTTTCCATCTCCAAATATGCAATTGCCTCTTCTAATTTCCTGTTCTCTCCCATTAATTTCTGTTTTATTGATTCTACTTTCTTATCTGTTTTTTTGACCTTTGCCTCCACTGCTTTCATTTTATGTTCCATCTTTACTACTGTTTGTTGGATTGTACCTATCTTCTCGTCTAGCTTCCATATTTTACCTTTCATTTCCCCCATTTCAGTTTTAAAGTCGGTGTGGTTTCTCACCATCATTTCTTGTATTGCTGTTAATACCATTTGAATTGTTTGCATATTTGATACCTGACTCGCCTTCTCAGGATTCAGCATGCCCTCTATCGAACGTAGTCCTGCTGGTGATGTTATCGTTGATGTTGGGTTGGATGTTGTTTTCTTCCCAATCTTAGCGGTAGTTGTCACGGTGGACATCTTAGGCTTCCCAAATCTACCTATTTTCTTAAAAAGACTTTCAATATTATCATCCATTGTATCAACTCCCTTCTGCATTTTCTATGTTTATCTCTTCCCTTTTATCTTATTCTAATTTCTTCAGTTTATCACTACAAGGTCTAATATACTTAATAATGTCTCTCCTTAATTTTATGCACACTTTATATATATATATATATATATATATATGCATGTATTTATACAACAATGCAAAACTAAATATCATTATCATTTATAATCTATGATAGTCTGTAACCCTCTTAATTTTCTGATCTTATTTAATCCTTTTAATAAATTAATTAAGTATAATTCTAAATATAATAGCTTATATAGTAAACATGTATAATTCAATAAATATAAATAAATATGGGTTTGATTGTTTTCTTTTCTTATATACTATATCTTATAACTTTCTTATAGTTTAATTATGTCTATGAATCAATATATAGCCATTAATTAGTTATACATCAATTAATTAGTTGTTATCCGAGGTATCAAATCGTAGAAATATATAAAGGATATATAGGGTATAGCAGTTATAAAGAATATAGCAATCTATGAAATAGGATACATAAATTAATTCTTCTTGTTGTCACACCCCCGACCCCAAAACCAAACAAGCTAATACACGCCAAGAACACAGACCCAGACCCCAAACTCAAAGCCAGATTAAAACCCAGAATGCTACATCACAGCCACCTGCTCAGGATATCACATCAGAAAACTCAGGAAATTACACCACAAGAACTCAAGAAGTTGCAACACAGCAAATGACCCAGGATATCACAGCACAAGACCAAGAATACCACAGCAATAAGTCTCACAAGGTCATCACACAACTCATTACCCAAGCCGTTACTACACAGGAGGCTAATGGAAACGAGATCAAAACACAAACGACCCAGGAGATTACAACGCAGGACCCAGGATACCACAACAAAAGAACTAACAAGCCCATCACACAACCCATTACCTAAGCCGTTAAAACACAAGAGTCTAATGGAAAAAAGATCACTACAAAACAAACGACCCAGGAGATTTCAGCACAAGATCCAGGATATCTCCACAACAAAACTCACAAGGCCATCACACAGCCCATTATACCAACATCAACTCCATCAACCAATCAAGAGGCAGCAGCACAGCCAACCAGCCCAGCACACCAGCCCCCATCATCAGTATTTATAGAGAAATGGCAGCTCCAATCACACACTGCTTGCACTGGCACGAAGCCGAAAGCTCCAGCCTGAGGATGGCGAGTGGGACCTCGCCGAAACATCACCAAGATACTCTTAATCTTACACAGGAAAAGACCTGAACACACCTAGACCTACATACCTGTACCCGTGAAAATCTATGAAAAACACACACACACACACACACACACACACACACACATACATATATATATATATAGCTTTAGATTTTTTTTTCAATATACACTTTTGAATTTAATACATAGAAATTATTCAGCTTTCTTCTTCTTTCTTCCTTCTTCTTTCCCTTTCTTCTGCACACCGTCAAATTACTTTCTTCATTTCCTGTTTCCTCAGTCATCTTTAACTACTTAGTCACTTTCACTCTCAAATTGCACAGTCACAGCTTTCTATCAAAATGGTTCCACTCTCCATTCAGCTACAGTTCTCCATTAAAGTTCCAATTGTTCTCTCTAATGTCTCTTTTCTGCTCTGCTAGTAATCAATCCAAATCGTAGAAATTTTAAGTTTTTATTCATGGAGTCTCGATTTTTTCTTCTGCAGTGCTCTCTCAGCTGTCAAACTGTTCTATTTCCTCCTCTCTCTTTCACTCCGCTATCCCCCGCCAATTAGCCGCTGTATTCACTCTCTCCAGAGACTCCCTCTGTCAAAGTCTTTCACAGGACTCTCTTCTCTCACCTCTTGAAAACTGTCCCAGTCTACCATTCTTCTTCTCATGTCTTGCGTTGATCCACTTTCCTGCTTACCGATCGCAGCTGGCTGTCACAGCTTCGACCCGCCATAGATGTCGGGTTTCTTTCACGCCGGATTCAAAGGGCTTCTCCTCTTTGCAGTGGGAAGTTGCTTCCTCCACTCTGCTCCTAGGCTTCCCCTTCTAATTCTTGTGTCTCTCCAAGCTTCATGGTGCCTCTGAGAGCTTCCAAGCAGGAAAATTCAGATGCAGGATTGCAGAGATCACTCTCCTGCTCTGCTCCGCTGTGACCTCACCACCAGAAGTCTCGCAGCGCTTGCATTTTTGTGTATTTCTACAAGTTTCCTGCCAGTAGAAGACAAATGGTTGTGGTTTTGTATGGTAATATGCAGGTGTCACATAGGTCTATTGACTTTGCATAGCCATTTCCATGATTTATACAGCTGTTTATAAAGTTTACAATCCCAAATTACATAATTTCTACAATCTAAATTTGAGAATGGCAGAAATCTTTCCCCATCAGCAATTCAGGAATGCAGACAGCCAATACTAGTTTAAAGCAGTAAAGTTTAGACTGATTTGCTCAAAACTAGAAAAGAGAAACCCAGGACCATTTCTTTCTTATGAAACATTAACTTGCACCCTGCCCTGAGAGCATCTGGGCTGCTGGCACTATAATTTATCCTGCATTTGCAGTCACATTTTTTTTTTAAATCTATGACTATACACCTCTCTGGAGTGCATCTTTGTGCTTTCCAGAGGTAAAAATGGCTCAAAATGTTTAGCCTTTCTTCATTGCTCTGGTCTCCTGATAGTTTTCTGTGGCATGTTTCTGCAATTTTCTCAATGCTGTGACATCCTTTTTGAGATAGATGCAAGCAACAGAGCAAACTTAATCTAATTTCTCCCTCATTTCAACTCCCAAATTCCCCAAACTCTGGGTGACTTTTGTGAACTTGGATATTGATAGAGATTGATGCAAGAGTGATAGAGAACACTTCCATGGATTTTTTTTCTGTTTAGATTGAATATGTATTTTTAAAGGGCCTTTTTTTTCTTTCTCCAGAAACTTAACATTTCTCACTAGGGTTTATGTTAGAAAGATAGATTAACAGAGTTGGAAGGGACCTTGTAGATCATCTAGTCCAACCCCCTGACCAAGCAGGAGACCCTACACCATCCCTGACAAATGGCAGTTCAATCTCCTCTTGAAAGTCTCCAGTGATAAAGCTCCCACAACTTCCAAAGGCAAGCTGTTCCATTGGTTGATTATTCTCAGTGTCAGAAAATTTCACCGTATTTCTAGGATGAATCTTTCCTTCTTCAGTTTCCATCCATTATTCCTTGTCTGGCCTTCAAGTGTTTTGGAAAATAGCTTGATCCCTTCCTCTCTGTGGCAACCCCTCAAGGAAGTGTATGTGTCTCCACAATATAAGGATATATACTTACATATTAAAAGCTTAAAGAACCCTTCTGGAACACTGCAAGAATCACAACTGCTTGCAAAATGGTGCAAGATGGCTTCTGAAGACCTGGCAGATGGGGATGAGACCCAAGGACTTTGGGACCCTGTTGGCCCTGTGGCCAGCTCAAGATGTCTCTGGACCTTCCACACACCTTAAGAATCATGCTCTCCACTTAACAACTACAGTTGGAAGCTCCATGATAGTGGTCATTGAGCAAGGCAGTCACACAGGCACCTTGCTTAAGTATTGCAATGACTGATGACCAAAATTCCAAGTTCAGTTGTGGACTCAAGGACTGTGGACTCAAGGACTGTGGAATCAAGGACTATTGTATGTAAGCAGATTGATTTATATAGATTACTTATAAAACACTCCAACCAACAAAAAGCCATATAAAACCATATAAATACCACACACAAAGGAGCCCAAAGCACTGAGAGGTTCCCTGAGGATGGGCTCCAGCATGTGTCTGAAAGACTGGTCCCAGTGACCTACCCAGATTGGATCCTGCAACATTATCCTGGGTCATACATATTCACCTTCATTTGTATATAAAGGTAAAGGTTCTCCTTGTACATACCTACTAGCCGTTTCCGACTCTAGGGGGCTTTGCTCAACTCCTTTACAAAGATGAAGAGCCAGCACTGTCCAAAGACATCTCCGTAGTCATGTGGCTGGCATGACTAAATGCTGAAGGTGTACGAAATGCTGTACCTTCCCACCAAAGTGGTCCCTATTTTTCTACTTGCATTTTTACATACTTTTGAACTGTTAGGTTGGCAGAAGCTGGGACAAGGAACGGGAGCTCATTCCATTACACAGTGCTAGGGATTCGAACTGCTAATTACTTAGCCAGCACATGTCTTTCCAAGCAAACCATTCATTTTGCTTTACCCAGACTTGCTATAAGTTGGTGTAAATGAAAGAAGGAAGAAAGAATCTCATAAACAATTCAGGGCCAACATAAAATGACTCAATCAAAATAAATAAAGCTGAGTGAAATGGCTAAGGGGAAACAATTTTGTGTTGCTGCAGATTTGGAAACCAAAGACTTATTTTAAATTAAACCAAAGCCTGCCCAAGGGCAGAGAATAGAATAAGATTAACATCCTTTTGTTGCAAAGGTTCACCCTTGCTTATGAAGAAGGAAGATTCAGCTGTTCTGGAAGAAATGCCCCAGGTCTTAGTGGAACAAAGGCTTCATTTAAGAATGAGTTACTAAAAATGTAGATGTTTTGGCATGCAATTCTTTATTATTTCAATAGGCCTTTGTGGTGTAGAAAAGTGCCTTGTCTTATCATACTTCCCTCACTGACATGAATACATAAGTTTATACTGAGCTGGACTTTTTCATACATTGGGAAAATGTGCATGGAGATTTACATATGCATTTTTACGGCTAGGCTTTCGAGAATAGATTTGGAAATTAATGCAGGAGGCACTGGGAAAGGAAATTTTAATAGTTAGATTTGGATAGTAGTGCTATCAATCCTGGCTTAGATGGGGTTGTGCTCTAATTAACCTACTATCACTATCTTTCCAGCTATCATCTGTCTGTCTGTCTGTCTGTCTGTCTGTCTGTCTCTCTCTGTGTGTGTGTATGTGTATGTATACACACACATGTCTGTCTGTCTGTCTGTCTGTCTGTCTATCTATCTATCTATCTATCTATCTATCTATCTATCTATTTATCCACCTATTATCTATCAACTATCCATCCTATTATCTATCTATCTATCTATCTATCTATCTATCTATCTATCTATCTATCTATCTATCTATCTATC
>NW_020769351.1:9010097-9026934 GCF_900518735.1 Pseudonaja textilis
ATAGATAGATAGATAGATAGATAGATAGATAGATAGATAGATAGATATAGATGATAGATAGATAGATAGATAGATAGATAGATAGATAGATAGATAGATAGATAGATAGATAGATAGATAGATAGATTTTCTTAAGTTTTCGTGGGTACTTACATGTATGGTATTCAGCTTTGTTTGGGTATTTTCCCACGTCATTATAGTTGTGCTTTTAAAGTTGTAGCAACGTTTCAGCAGAATCTACAGACAAAATCAGTAAAATACTACACAGGCATCACATCAAGACTGCCTTCAAAACAGACAGAAAAATAGCAGCCATCCTAAGAAACCCGAAAGATAAAATTGATCTGGAAAACCAAGGCATATATGAAGTTCCCTGTGCATCATGCACTGCCACATACATTGGACAGACCAATAGAAGAATAAGTACCCACCTTGATGAACACAAAAATGCAGTCAAAAAGCTGGAACACACTTCCTCACTAGTCCAACACATGAAAGCCACAGGTCATAGCATCAACTTCAATGGCACCAAAATCCTTGCCGCTGTAGAAAACCCCAGCCACAGAATTATCAGAGAAGCTATAGAGATTGAAAAAAGACCGGAAAGCATGAATAGAAGAGATGATTCCACCAGACTGTCAATTATTTGGAATCCTGCACTCACAAACAAAAAAATCTCCACACCACAAGCCAGGCAAACACCTGGGCACAAACAGATCCCTCCTGATACCCAGCTCAAACACACCCCAACCAGGCACCCAGATGAAACCTATAAAAAGAACACTATAAAACCCATAGAAATTTCCTTCCATGGAACCATTGGTGTAGCCACATTTTTTAGTAAGCCTGCTGGTTTACCAGGAGGCTGTTTGGCTGAGGCACAGATAGGACAGCTAGCCACATAAGTCTCAATCTCCTTTTTCAAGGTAGGCCACCAAAATTGCCTTTTAACCAAGTGTAAGGTTTTCACGAATCCAAAATGTCCACTAGCTTTAGAGTCATGAGCTTGCTGTAATATTTGGTTTCTCAGCTTTGCTGGCACATATAATTTGGCCCCCACCCATGCCAATCCATCTCTAACCTTACAGTTATTTGAGTGAGCAAGGAACCAATCATCAAGTTTTAGAGCATCTCTTAATCGTGTAGTCAAATCATTTGATAAATCAAACTCCTTCTTCTTCTGGGCTCTGATAACCACTGGAACTGCCAACTGTTTGGTTGGAACAATAGGCCGTACCACTTCTTGGTGAGCACTATTATATTGAGGTAATCTAGACAAAGCATCAGTGTCAGCTGGTGCTCCATTCAAAATCCAAGAAAGAAATACTTAGACTCTTTTAATTAGAGAAAAGATATCTTTTACTGGAAATCAAGTGGTAGCAACAAAAGAATTCTGAATCTGAGAAAATGGGCACGTATATCACATATATGAAGTATGGCAATGTTCCCACCCCCCAATAGTTCAAATGGTTCTTCCAATTAAAAGTTGTGAATATCATCATGTGGACATCTCCAGATGGTGATGAGGCTTCTGTCCGTTGACCTTGGCATATTTTTATAAAGGTTTGCAGCTGCGCATAGCATAGAAAAGAAAGCAAGGAATAGAAAGCTAAGCAAGAATGTATCCCCCCCCCCCAGTTTATACAATTCAGTTTGTAACACCTCCAGCTCACTTCCCATAACTATCCCCCCTCCTCCCCCCATTACTTATGACAGCCGAAAGATGCAAAGCAAAGAGAGAAAATCTTGAAGGCTGACATTTGGCCCTCCTGGAAAAAAGACGTTAGTCCTATAAAAGACAAAAACATAGAAGGTAATAGTTAATAAACAGGTAACATTAAAATACTCATATTTTTAGGGTTTATCAGGATATTTAGTACGAAATGCTTTGCCAAGCGTAGGAGCACTAACATCCTTCTCATTCACCCACTCAGCCTAGGAAGGAGGAAAATGTTTCCAAGCAACCAAATACTGGAGTCGACCCCTTCATTTTCGAGAATCCAAAATTTCTTTAACTTCAAAATTTTGTTCGCCTTCAATTAGCAATGGTACAGGAGGATCAATCTGGGTTGGTCTCAAATTGGAGGTATGTTCAAGTTTTAACAGACTAACATGGAAAACAGGGTGGATTTGTCGAAGAGTTTTTGGTAACTTCAGTTGGACTGTGACAGGTGTCACAATTCATTCAATTGAGAAAGGGCCAACATACTTAGGGCCAAGCTTTTTTGACTTTTGGGTGGTTTGCAAATATCTGGTGGATAAAAAGACTTTGTCACCCACCTGATATGGTTTTTGTGGAATTCTCTTTTTGTCTGCAAATTTCTTATGAGCTTGATGTGCATCAACTAATGCTTTACGAGTAATTGGCCAGGTAAGCTGAAGTTGTGTTATCCATTCATCTAATGGCTGAATGTTAGGCTTCTCACGTGGAAGTTCAGGTATGGGTACAAAGTCTTGCCCTGATGCCACTTTAAACAGAGTAAACTCAGTACTACTATGTACAGAATTGTTATATGTCACCTCAGCAAATGGCAATAGGTCAGCCCAATTATCTTGCTGATAATTGATGTAACATCTAAGATATTGCTCCAATACTGCGTTGGTTCTCTCACAAGCCCCATTAGTTTGTGGATGGTGGGCAGAGCTTAAGCCCTGGGCAGAGCCCAATAACTTCAGGAACTCCTTCCAAAAGTTGGAGGTCAACTGGACACCCCTATCTGAGATTATGCGTTCAGGAACCCAATGTAACCTGTAGATATGTCAAATAAACAGTTTAGCCAACGTTTTTGCAGATGGGATCTTCGAACAAGGTATGAAATGTACTTGTTTGGAAAACAAATCAGTTACCGCCCAAATAACTGTGTTTCCCTCACTTTCAGGTAATTCCACTATAAAATCCATAGAGACTTCCTTCCATGGAGCTGTTGGACTAGCCACATTTTGTAGCAATCCTGCTGGCTTACCAGGGGGCTGTTTGGCTGAGGCACTGATAGAACAACTAGCTACATAAGTTTCAATGTCCTTCTTCAAAGTAGGCCACCAAAATTGCCGTTTAACCAACTGTAAGGTTTTCATGAATCCAAAATGAACGGCCGTTTTAGAATCATGAGCTTGCTGTAATATTTGGCTCCTCAGTTTCTCTGGCACATATAATTTGGCTCCCACCCATGCCAATCCATCTCTAACCGTACAGCTATTTGAGTCAGCAAGGAACCAGTCATCAAGTTTTAGAGCATCTCTTAATTGTGCCATTAAATAATTCGATAAATCCACCTCCTTCTTCTTCTTTTGGGCTCTGGTAACCACTGGAGCTGCCAACTGTTTGGTTGAGACAATCGGTCGTACCACTTCCTGGCGAGTACTATTATATTGAGGTAGTCTAGATAGATCATCCGCCATGAAGTTCCTTCTCCCGGAATGTACTTCAATGAAAAATTAAAGCATTTAAAGTACTGTGCCCACTGAATCTGTTTGGGGGACAGCTTCTGGGGCATTATCAAGGCCTCCAAATTTTTATGATCAGTCCACACCTCGAATGGGTGTTTTGCTCCTTCCAAGAAATGTCTCCAAGCTAACAGGGCCCAGCGAACTGCAAAAGCTTCTTTTTCCCATCTCCTCTCGGTTTCAGATAATTTACGGGAAGTATATGCACATGGTTGTAAAGTCCCTGTCTCATTTGCTTGCAGTAACACCGCTCCAACTGCTACGTCACTCGCATCGGCTTGGATCACAAAAGGAGCATCCATGTCCAGATGCTTGATTACTGGTTCAGCAGCAAACAGTCGTTTCAGCTTTTCAAAGGCAGCTTGACATTCCATGGACCACTCCAGTGGCTTACTAGGCTTTGGTTTCACCTCCTCTTTGGTTTTTATGAGGTTTGTGATAGGCAGTGCTATCTTCACAAAAGCTGGGATAAGTTGTCAGTAGAAAATGGCGAATCCCAGGAAACTCTGAAGTTGTTTCCTGATGCATGGAGGGGCCCATTCTAGCACAGCACTCACATGCCCTCATGTGAGATGCGATAACCCAAATAGTCAATTTTCTCCTGATGGAATTCACACTTGGACAATTTTGCATACAGTTTAGCGGCTCGGAGTTTTTCTAAAACTGACCGTACTAGTTTCACATGTTCATCCCGAGTTTCCATGTAGATAAGGATATCATCAAGGTAAACCAAAACCCCTTTGTATAAATGTTCATGTAACACTTGATTGATCATTTACATGAATACTGCTGGGGGCCCCTGTAGGCCAAATGGAAAAATGTTGAATTGAAAACAACCCATCGGGTAGTTGAAAGCGGTTTTCCATTCATCCCCTTCCTTGATTCGAACCCAGTAGTGTGCTTCTCTCAAGTCGAGCTTCGTAAAAATTTTCCCCTTGGCCAGGTGGGCCAACATGTCCTTCATCAAGGGGAGGGGGTACATGTTTTCCATGGAAATTGTGTTCAGGTTTCTATAATCAACACATAAGCGAAGGAAGCCATCTTTCTTTTCATGGAACAATACTGGGGCCGCTACCCGGGGTCTAGCGGGCTGGATGAAACCACATTCCAAATTCTTATCAATAAATGACCGCAACTCTTCTAGTTCTCACGGTGTCATCAAGTACAGCTTCGGTTTTGGGAGTTTCACCCCGGGTAAAATTTCTACAATCTGTGGAACGATGAGGCGGAGGCTCATCCAAGGCCTTCTCACTGAATACTTCCTTTAAGTCCCAATATTCCTCCGGAATTTTCTCCTCCCCCTTCAGTTTCTCAGTACCCGTGGAGGCCAGTTCAGTGAGATCCTTGAGTTTCAGTGGAGATCGCCCCTCCCCTTCCGGGCGCTGGTCAGTATGTATGCGCAATGACCCCCTCCTCCAATCAATGTGGGGGTTCCATTTCCGGAGCCAGGGCAATCCTAGTATTAGTGGCCATTCCATCCCAGGAGCCACAATAAAACACAAAGTCTCTATGCTTCCCCATTGTCATTTCTATGGGTTCCGCTATGAAATGTGCAGGGCCTCCCCCAGCTACCGATCTATCCAATTGGCAAAAGGCTATGGGTGTTTTTAAGGTCTTTAGTCTTAAGCCCATCTTCTCCACTACTTCCGAGCTGACTACGCACCTTGTGCACCCAGAGTCTAACAAGGCCAGCATTTTCCCTTTGGCCCCTGATGTGGGTACCCTTAACTTCACTGGAATGGTTATAGGGCCCTTGTTTGGACTTACCAGTGAGTCGTCTTCTGATTCAAATTCACTCTCTTTAGAGGAAGTTGGAGTTCCCAGCTCCTCTCCTTTCGGAAGGGCGATCTCTACAACCTCCTCTGCTTTAAGCGCCATTTCGCGAGGTTTTGCTGGGGGTTTTTCAGGTCTTTTTCCTCCTCCTGGCACCCCCTTTGGTTCCAACTTGGTCCAGCAGTCTGCAGCTCAGTGACCTTCCTTCCCACATTGGAAGCAAGCAGTGGTCTTGGGTCTCGCCGCCATCCCTCCCCTTTGGGGTTTTAAGGCTTCCCGAGGATGGGTGGGGGAGGACTTGCTCCAACCAGAACCCCCCCCAGCGTCTGTTTCATGTCAGATCAATTTCCACCTCTGCTGCCAGCAGATACCACAGCTGCATCTCACTGGGGTTTCTTCTGGTAATACAGCTTTGATATACATCTTCATTCAACCCATCTTTAAAAGCTTCTATCAGGGCTCCCTGGGGCCAGCCTCGAATATGACATGCAAGCTCTCTAAATTCCTGGGTGTAGTCTGTCACTGATCTCCACCCCTGATTTATGGTCTTCATCCTAATTCTGGCCTTACGTTCAGCAAGTGGGTCTTCAAACCTGGCCCACAGCGCAGTCATGAACAGGTCATAATTCATCAGCTGAGGGGCATTATCATTATGGAAAGTCACCATTCACTTTGCAGCTGTTGCCTCATGAGCCCTGGTAACACATCTAACTTTGGCTGCTTCCGAGGAAAAATCCCCTCCATATTCCTCCATATGGCTCCAGACTTGTGCCAGGAAGAATCCTAACTCCTTGAGATCCTCCCCATATTTTACTTCCAATGGAGGCACCTTTGGAGTTCTACATCTTCTGGCAATTATTCCTCCCACTGGGGGCCCCTGGGCTCCTGCTGCCTGTTGCACGAGCCCAGGTTGATTTATGGGGGTAGCTGCTCTGATTCTTCTGGCTGGGGCTGTCTTCCCCTCCTCTCCCTCATACCTTTGATCAGTTTGAGGTTCTCTGATAACTTCATTCTGAAGATGCATGGTGTCAAGTGGAGCTCCATTCCAAATTCAAGAAAGAAATACTTAGACTCTTTAGATTAGAGAAAAGATATCTTTTACTGAAATTGAAGTGGTAGCAACCATAGAATTCTGAATCTGGGAAATTAGGCGGGCAGTTCACATATACAAAGAGATAGAAATGTTCCCACCCCCAATAGTTCAAATGATTCTTCCAATTAAAAGTTGTGAATGTGATCATGTGGACATCTTCAGGTGATGATGAGGCCTCTGTCCGTTGACCTTGGCATATTTTGATAAAAGTTTGCAGTTGCGTAGAGAAAAGAAAGCTAAGTGAGAAATAGAAACCTAAACAATAATTTATACTCCCCCCATCCTCATTTTACACAACACTAGAATGTAACACTTCCAGCTCGCTTCCCAGACTTTACCCCCTCCTCCCCCCATTACTTATGGCAGCCAAAAGATGCAAAGCAATAGTAGAAGATCTTGAAGGCTGACATTTGGTCCTCCTAGAAAAAAGACGTTAGTCCTACAAGAGAAAAAGGAAGATAAAAGATACTAATTAATAATCAGTTAAATAAAATGGATACATTTCTAGGGTTTATCAGGATACTTTGTACGAAAGATCAGTTTAGGGGCTCTAACATCTTTTTCATTGACCCACTCAGCTTGGGAAGAAGGGAAGTGTTTCCAAGCTACGAGATATTGGAGCCGACCCCTCCATTTGCGAGAGTCCAGAATTTAACCTCAAAATGTTGTTCACCCTCGATCAGTAATGGTATAGGAGGATCAGTCTGGGTTGGTTTTAAACCAGAAGTATGTTCAGGTTTTAACAAACTAACATGGAAGACCGGGTGGATTCATCAAAGAGTTTTTGGTAACTTCAGTTGGACTGTCACAGGATTTACGATCCGTTCAATCGTGAAAGGACCCACATATTTAGGACCAAGTTTCTTCGACTTTTGAGTGGTTTGTAGACATCTGGTGGACAAGAAAACTTTGTTGCCCACTTGATATGGTTTCTGTGGAGTTCTCTTTTTGTCTGCAAACTTCTTATGAGATTGATGTGCGTCATCTAATGCTTTACGAGTGACTGGCCAGTTAAGTTGGAGTTGAGATATCCATTCGTCTAATGACTGGATGTTAGCCCTTTCACAAGGAAGTTCAGATATGGGTACAAAATTTTGCCCTGATGCCACTTTAAATGGGGTAAACCCAGTACTACTATGTACAGAATTATTATATGCCACTTCGGCAAATGGCAATAAGTCAGCCCAATTATCCTGCTGATAATTTATGTAACATCTAAGGTATTGTTCTAACACTGCATTAGTTCTCTCACAAACCCCATTGGTTTGGGGGTGGTGGGCGGAGGTTAAGCCTTGGGCAGAGCCTATTAACTTCAGGAACTCCCTCCAAAAGTTCGAGGTAAATTGAACCCCTCTGTCAGAAATTATATGTTCAGGAATGCCATGTAATCTATAGATATGTAGTATAAACAGTTTAGCCAACGTTTTTGCAGATGGAATCTTGGAACAAGGTATGAAGTGTACTTGTTTGGAAAACAAATCGGTTACCACCCAAATAACCGTGTTTCCGGTGCTTTCGGGTAATTCCACTATGAAGTCCATAGAGATTTCCTTCCACGGAGCTGTTGGTCTAGCCACATTTTGTAACAGCCCTGCTGGCTTACTAGGAGGTCTCTTTGCTGATGCACAAATTGAGCAGCTAGCCACATAAGTCTCAATGTCCTTCTTCAACGTGGGCCACCAGAATTGCTGCTTAACCAGGTGTAAGGTTTCACGAATCCAAAATGGCCAGCTGCTTTAGAATCATGAGCTTGTTGTAATATTTGGCTTCTCGGTGTTTCTGGTACATACAACTTTGTTCCCATCAGGCCAAACCATCTCTAACTGTACAGTTATTCGAATGAGCCAGGAACCATTCATCAAGTTTTAGTGCCTCCTTTAATTGCACCATCAAATCATTCGATAAATCCACTTCTTGTTTCTTCTTTTGAGCTCTAGTGACCACTGGGGCGGCTAGCTGTTTGGTTGAGACAATCGGCCATATCACTTCCTGGAGAACACTATTATATTGAGGCAGTCTAGATAAACCATCCGCCATGAAATTCCTCCCCCCTGGAATGGACATCAATGAGAAGTTAAATCGCTTAAGGTACTGGGCCCAGCTAACTTGTTTAGGGGACAGCTTCCAAGGCATTTTTAAGGCCTCCAAATTCTTATGATCAGTCCATACCTCAAACGGGTGTTTCGCTCCTTCCAAGAAATGTCTCCAAGTCAATAGAGCCCAGTGAACTGCAAAAGCTTCCTTTTCCCATATGGTGCACCTTCTTTCGGTTTCAGATAGTTTACGGGAGGTATAGGCACAGGGTTGTAAAGTTCCTTTCTCATTGATTTGAAGTAATACTGCTCCCATGCCCACATCACTCTCATCGGCTTGGATCATGAAAGGAGCATGCATGTCCAGGTGCTTTAGCACTGGTTCTGCAGCAAACTATCGTTTCAGCTTTTCAAAGGCTGCTTGGCACTCCATAGACCACTCCAGCAGTTTGCTAGGCCTTGGCTTTGCCTCCCCTTTAGTTTTTAGGAGATTCGTGATAGGCATTGCTATCTTAGCAAAAGCCGAGATAAATTGCCGGTAAAAATTGGTGAATCCCAAGAAACTTTGAAGTTATTTTCTGGTGCGGGGGTGGGGGCATTCCAACATGGAACGCACCTTCCCTGGACCCATTTCTATGCCCTCATGTGAGATGCAATACCCCAAATAGTCAATTTTCTCTCGATGGGACTCACATTTGGACAGTTTAGCATACAATTTGGCGGCTCGCAGTTTCTGTAGGACTGACTGCACTAGTTTCACATGTTCATCCCAAGTTTACGTGTAGATAAGGATATCATCAAGGTAAACCAAAAACCCCTTGTATAAATGTTCATGTAACACCTGATTGATCATCTGCATGAATACGGCTGAGGCTCCCTGTAGGCCAAATGGGAGAACGTTGAATTGGAAACAACCCATCGGGCAATTAAAAGCAGTTTTCCACTCATCTCCTTCCTTAATTCGAACTTGGTAGTACGCTTCTCTCAAGTCCAACTTTGTGAAAATCTTTCCCTTGGCCAGGTGGGCCAACATGTCCTTCATCAGGGGAAGGGGGTACACGTTTTCCACAGAAATGGCGTTCAAATTTCTATAGTCCACTACCAAGCGCATGGAGCCATCTTTCTCACGGAACAGCACTGGGGCTGCTACCCGGGGTCTAGTGGGTTGGATGAAACCACGTTTCAAATTTTTATCAATAAATGATCTCAGCTCCTCTAATTCCTGTGGTGTCACTGAATATAACTTCGGTTTCAGGAGCTTCACCCCAGGTAAAATTCCAATGCTACAATCTGTTGATCAATGAGGGGGGAGCTCATCTGAGGCCTTTTCACTGAACACTTCCTTTAAATCCCAATACTCCTTCGGAATTTTCTCCTCCCCCTCCAAGTTCTCGGTACCTGTGGAGGCTAACTCAACCGGATTTTGAGACTTCAACTGAGATCGCCCCTCCCTTTCCGGTCGCTGGTTGGTACGTATGCGTAATGACCCTTTCCTCCAGTTAACGTGGGGAGCCATGGTAATCAAAGTATTAGCGGTTGCTTCATCCCAGGGGCCACAATAAAACACAGGGTTTCTTTATGCTCTCCCATGGTCATTTCTATAGGTTCTGTTATGAAGCATGCAGGCCAGCCCCCCGCCACTGATCCATCCAATTGGCAAAAGGTTTTTAAAGGTTTTAGTTTTAAGCCCATTTCCTCTACTACTCTTGTGTTGATTACACACCTCGTGCACTCAGAGTCTAGCAAGGCTAGCATCTCCCCTTTGGCCCCTGATGTGGGTACCCTCAATTTCACTGGAATGGTCATAGGGCCCTTGTTTGGACTTACCAGGAAGTCATCTTCTGAGTCAGATTCACTCTCTTCAGAGGAGGTCGGAGGTCCCAGCTCCTCTCCTCCCAGAGGGGCGACCTCTACAACCTCCCTCATCTTTAGCATGGTTTTATGAGGCTTCGCTGGGGTTTTTTCAGGCTTCCTCCCTTCTTTTGGTGCCCCCTTTGGATCCAACTTGGCCCTGCAGTCTGCAGCCCAGTGGCCTTTCTTCCCACATTGGAAGCAGGCAGTGGGTTTGGGTCTTGCCACCACCCCTCCCTTTTGGGGCTTGGGGGCCTCTTGGAGACATGAGGGGGAAGGCTTGCTCCACCCAGAGCTCCCCCGACGTCTGCTTCAGGTTAGACCAATTTCCACCTCTTCTGCCAGCAAGTACCACATCTGCAAGTCATTGGGGTCCCTTTTGGCAATGCATCTCTGGTATACGTCTTCATTTAATCTGGATATGACATGCCAGCTGTCTAAACTCTTGGGTGTAATCGGCCACTGACCTCCACCCCTGATTTATGGTCTTCATCCTGATCCTGGCCTTTCGCTCCGCCAGTGGGTCCCCAAATCTTGCCCGCAGCATAGTCATAAAAAGGTTATAATTCAGCAGCTGGGGGGCGTTATCATTATGCAAAGTCACCATCCACTCTGCAGCTATTCCCTCCAGGGCCCTGGTAACACATCTCACTTTGACTGCTTCTGAGGAGAATTCCTCCCCGTATTCTTCCATATAACTCCAAACTTGTGCTAGGAAAAAACCCAAGTCTTTGGGATTTCCCCCATATTTTACTTCTAGTGGAGGCAGCTTGGGAGCTCTATGTCTTCTAGGGATTACACCTCCTGCTGGGGGCCCCAGGGCTGTTGCTGGCTGTTGCTCTGGCTCAGTTTGATTTATGGGGGTTGGGGCTGCTTGGCTCCTTCTGGCTGGGGTTGCTCCCCCTTCCCCTTCATACCTTTGTGCAGTGTGAGATTGCCCAAACACCTCATTGAGGAGTTGCCTGGCTTGGTCCAGTAAAAACTCTCTCTTTTCCCTCTCTTGCCATGGCTCCTCTCTCCCATGCCGTTCGGGATGGTGATTCCAGGGGGGGGGGGACATTCCTCCGGATCCTTCCAGCCAACACCCAATGACATCTGGGCTTCACAGCTGGGATCTCTTCCAGATTGAGCTCCACTAGCAATTCAGCTTCCCGTACTTCCGGTATCATTAAGGAATCTTGCCCTCCAATGGCACCCAGATCTTCCTGGTCACTAGCTGGAGATGACATGATGTTCAGACCCCCTCGGAAGAAACTGGATATTTTCTCCGGGTGGGCTGGTAGAGCAGATTCAGAATAATGTCAGGTGGAGCTCCATTCCAAATTCAGGAAAGAAATACTTAGACTCTTTAGATTAGAGAAAAGATATCTTTTACTGAAATTGAAGTGGTAGCAACCATAGAACTCTGAATCTGGGAAATTAGGCGCGCAGATCACATATACAAAGTGATGGAAATGTTCCCATCCCCAATAGTTCAAATGATTCTTCCAATTAAAAGTTGTGAATGTGATCATGTGGACATCTTCAGGTGATGATGAGGCCTCTGTCTGTTGACCTTGGCATATTTTGATAAAAGTTTGCAGTTGCACAGAGAAAAGAAAGCTAAGCGAGAAATAGAAACCTAAACAAGAATTTATACTTCCCCATCCTCATTTTACACAACACTAGAATGTAACACCTCCAGCTCATTTCCCAGACTTTACCCCCTCCTCCCCCCATTACTTATGGCAGCCAAAAGATGCAAAGCAATAGTAGAAGATCTTGAAGGCTGACACATGGCTTGAGTTAGTAGAAAATTCTTTCTTTCGTTCTCTTGCCATGGCTCCTCTCTTCTATGCCAACGGGTAGTGGTCACTCCTGGAGGAGGCTTTTCCTCAGGATCCTTCCAACCAACTCCCAGGGACCATTTGGGTTTTACAGCTGGTTTTTCCCCAAGATTTAGTTCTGCTAACAAGTCGGCTTCTCCTGCTTCCTCTAACAGCAGAGAATCTTGTGCTCCAGTTTGCTCCCAGGTCTTCTTCGTCACTGGCTGGATTTGACATTGTGTTCAGACCCCCTTGGAAGAAAATTTATTAATTCTCTGAGTGGGCTGGTAATGGTCAGATTCAGAATGATGTCAGCTGGTGCTCCATTCAAAATCCAAGAAAGAAATACTTAGACTCCTTTAATCAGAGAAAAGATATTTTTTACTGGAAATCAAGTGGTAGCCACAAAAGAATTCTGAATCTGAGAAAATGGGTGCGTAAATCACATATACAAAGTAACGGCAATGTTCCCACCCCCAATTGGCTCATCCAATTAAAAGTTGTGTATATGATCATGTGGGTATCTCCAGGTGGTGATGAGGTCTCTGTCCATTGACCTTGACATATTCTGATAAAGAGTTGCAGCTGTGTATAGCATAGGATAGAAACCTAAGTAAGAATCTACCCGCCCCCCCAGCTTATACAGTTCTGGTTTGTAACACCTCCAGCTCACTTCCCATAACCATCCCCCCCGCCTCCCCCCGTTACTTATGACAGCCGAAAGATGCAAAGCAAAGGGAAAAAATCTTGAAGGCTGACAGGACTTGAGTGCATAGTGAAACCATGTTGAAACTTACAAGCAGATCATTTTGTTCCATGTGTAGATCTTTGATAATTTTCAAGAGGTGGTATGAGTTTTGTACATGTGAAGCTGCTGCCTCAGCATGGGGCTGTAGCTGCTTTGCTAGGTATTTGGCTAGGTTTTGTAGTGGTGCTCCTCCAGACTGTGGGTGACTATGGGTCTGAGAGGTATGCCTTTTTTGTGTATTTTGGGGAGGCCGTATAGTTTGGGGCATCTGGAAGATTTTTCTCTTGGGATGATCATCTGTTCGATCTGGAAGACTGCACTCACAAACAAAAAAATCTCCACACCACAAGCCAAGCAAACTGGGAACAAACAGACACCCACCCCCCCGATACCTGCATCTCAAACACACTCCAACCAGGCACTCAGATGAAACCTAGCTTCCTAATAGATGATAGCCGTCCATTTACTAGAAGCCAAGCTGCACTAAAAGCCTCCAATACAGGAAACATAATGTTGCCAGCCAATCAAAACAAACAAACAAAAAAAAAACACTACAAAACAGACAGAAGATATTAGAAACACCAATCAAGCAGAACACAGCAAACGCCAAGACCAATAAACACAGACCAAGATTCCCAACCAATCAGGATGAAGAAAAAACCATTCTGGCACAGCAGTAGGCTAGCACCAAATTTAAAACAGAAATGGCTGTGAAAGCCTGACTCACAGACGAACACAATACAGAAGCCTGATGATGGCAGATGAGATTCTGCCAAAACACGTCGCTACAACTTTAAAAGCATAACTGTAATGACGTGGGAAAATACCTGAACAAAGCTGAATACCATACATATAAATACCCATGAAAACTTAAGAATATATATAAGTGTGTGTGTGTGTGTGTGTGTGTGTTTGTTTGTGTGTGTGTGTGTGTGTGTGTATGTATGGTATTCAGCTTTGTTCGGGTATTTTCCCACGTCATTATAGTTGTGCTTTTAAAGTTGTAGCAATGTTTTGGCAGAATCTCATCTGCCATCAGCAGGCTTCTGTATTGTGTTCGTCTGTGAGTCAGACTTCCACAGCCGTTTCAGGTTTAAATTTGGTGCTAGCCTACTGCTGTGCCAGAATGTTTTTTTCTTCAACCTGATTGGTTGTAAGTCTTGGTCTGTATTTATTGGTCTTGGAGTTTGCTGTGTTCTGCTTGATTGGTGTTTCTAATATCTTCTGTCTGTTTTGTGGCTTTTTTTGTCTTGATTGGCTGGCAACATTGTGTTCCTAGCCCTAGATAGATAGATAGATAGATAGATGATAGATAGATAGATAGAGATAGAGATTAGATATAGATATAGATATAGATATAGATATAGATATAGATATAGATATAGACATTGTCTTTGTGTCATTTGTTTCTAGGTTTTTGATTGGCAGCAAGGTGGCAGATGTTTTGCTGACTGCAAGACTTCTGCAACTTCCTTGGCTGCTTCTGTTTCCTGCTCTCACTTGAAACTCTTTCTTGGTGATTTAAGAGAAAAAAAGTAGTAGCTTGTGTGTGCATGGTCCTTGCCCCCTTTGAAAGGCCCAATAGCCAAGCAGTGTTTCTTGTATTCCCTGAAGAATCTGTAACCTCCCTGGCTTCTCACGCTTCCATCTCATCTCAAGGGAAGACTCCAAATAAGCCTTTTCCAATGAAGCTTCCTTGGAAGTGGTGGCTCTGGTCCCTCTTAGCAAAATGGTACCTTTGAGAAATGATTGAAGGACTTTGTTGTACGCTGGAACAATGGTTCACCCAGGTCTTCTATTCATGAATTTGTTGGAGAATTTTAACAAGTAATTTGTGTGTGTGTGTGTGTGTGTGTTGCCCCTGAGTGAAGGTTCTAAACAATATAATTGACAATGACTATTAATCTCATTAAGAAAACTTTATGACACCAAGATCATACAAAAACATTACATTTCTATTTCTACCGATAATTCATTCTTGGCTGGGAGGGACTTTGATTGATTTGTGGGTGATTTGAAGCCTGCTAGATGGGTATTTTGTTAGTATATTAGATTGCACTCTTGCAGATTATTTATTTATGGCTTCTAATAGATTGTACTGTTTTCCTGGGTTTTAAAAGGATTTTGTGGTTAGGATTTTGGGTTACATTTTCGTATTGCTTTTGAGTTCCTAACATCGTGAGCTGCTTAGAGTCACATTTGTGAGATGGAGCTATATACATTGAAAAAATACAGGTAGTCCTTGACTTACCACCACAATTGAGCCTAAAATTTATGTTGCTAAACAAAACATTTTGTAAAATGAATTTTGCCCCATTTTACAACCTTTCTTGGCACAATTCTTAATTGAATCACTGCAGCTAAATCAGTAACATAGTTGTTAAGTGAATCTGGATTCCCCATTGACTTTGCTTGTCAGAAGTTTTCAAAAAGTGATCACATGACTATGGGACACCGCAACCGTCATGAATATGAGTCAGTTGCTCAGCATCTGAATGTTGATCATGTGACCATGGGGATGCTGAAATGGTTGTAAGGGAGAAAAATGGTCATAAGTCACTTTTTTCAGTGCCATTATAACTGCAAACAGTCACTAAACAAACTGATGTAAGTCAAGGACTACCTATAAGTATATGTGATAGACAGGTCTTTTAGATGTCTAACCTTATCCATTGCTTTCAGTCTTATTTGGAAGCCCCACAAAAGTCAGGGCTTCGACAAAAAACAAAGAGACTCTCTGGTCCCACAAAATCTGAGGTGCTTTTTGAAAATCATTTTTGAAGCATGCACAACCTGTTCTGACCCAAGCTTTGTCAAATGTAATTAAACACAAACTTGTTTCAAAAGCAAAACCTATTTTACTGCAACACTGGGAATTACTTTCATTCCCAGCCAGAACTAATTCATAAACAGTTCCCCAAGATAAGCACACACTTTTCAGTGCTGTGGAATGCTGCCAAAAACAGAAGTATCCAAATTAATTATAACAGAAACCAACCGAAGTACCAGAAAAAAACAACCAGAGTACACAGAGCTTCAAGAATGAGTCTGAACCGGGCTTCCAATTTGAGCTTCTTCAGCAACAGACCAAAACCTCGTCTCTGTGAGGCTTCAATCCATGCTTGCTGCTGGAGCACCCCAAGCCAGCTGGTTTCAGGGCTAAGCCACCCCATAGAGGTGGTGAAGAAGGGGGAGACTTCCTGCAGGGAGAGCCGCATCTCTCCTCCCCAGCTGGCCATTACTCCCTTTCCCGAAGGCGGTTGTAGTGGTGGCCATTTCTGGCCACCACAAAGAGGAACTTGACTGGAAAAGAATGTGCAGGAGGAAGATAAGAAGAGAAAGTTTTGGTTGACCGGGTCAAACAGCAAAAGCAACAAATAAGGTACACTGGAATTTAAATTTAATAACATTGTTCCCAAAGAAGATTTTGAAGCTGTGAAGGAGTGAGAGAAGGGAAAGGATTAGGGTTTTTTTTCTTCCCTTCCTTAGACTGACAGCTAAAAGACTTAAGCAAGAAATTGAAAAAAATCCACTTTGACATTAATAGACATCTAAGCTGAAAATAAAAGTCAAAGGGATAATAAAGATTTCTGGATATTTAAAAGTTTTTAAAAGCAGGAAAGGAGAAAAAAAAAGAATAAAAGGGCAGGATCTGGAAAAATGGAGGAGACTGCCTGGAACTAAGGAATGGAACTGTAACTAAAAGGAACTTACAGTGAAATTTCAACAAGATTCCTCAAAGATACATCTTAATTGAAACTTGGTAACAAAATAATAGAACCCCAGGAAGAGAAAGTGGAAAAAAGAAGCAGAAAGAAACAGCCTTGGATTATTTGGATTACTTGGTGATTTTTGGTTTTTGCATCTGGATGACTAAAATTAATCGGGTGCTTGTTTAAAAGTCTTTAAAATGGTATCACTCTTAGAAGAACTGAAAATGGAACTTAAAAAATGGAAAGAAGATGCACAAGAAGGGAGAGGTTCTTTTGGCTTCATATTTCAATTCTTAGAAATGGAGATCTGGAACTATGAGAAACAACAAGAAATGCTTGCAGAACAAGAAGATTGGGACAAAGAAAAAGCCATCTTT
>NW_020769351.1:9035618-9071367 GCF_900518735.1 Pseudonaja textilis
AGATAGATAGATAGATAGATAGATAGATAGATAGATAGATAGATAGACAGACAGACAGATAGATAGACAGACAGACAGATAGACAGACAGACAGATAGGCAGACACAGACAGACAAATAGGTGATAGATAGATGATAGATAGATAGATGATAGATGGATGTTAGATAGACAGATAGATAGATGACAGACAGACAGATAGATAGATAGATAGATAGATAGATAGATAGATAGATAGAGACAGACAGAGAGACAGACAGACAGACAGACAGACAAATAGGTGATAGACAGATAGATGATAGATAGATGATAGATGGATGTTAGACAGAAAAATAGATAGATAGTAGGAGATAGATAGATAAAAGATAGATAGGGATGATACATAGAAAGATAGGTGATAAATGGATGTTAGACAGACAGACAGACAGATAGTCCTTTATTGTTGGTCATGTTGGGGCTGATTTGAGCTGCAGTCTAAAATATCTGGAGAGAGCCAGGATGGAAAAATGATTGTTTGCAATGTTTTACCCAATTTTTAAGACCATGGAAGATGAAACTCTAGTCAATTTGATGTCTTAAAAAACAACTACACCCTACTGTGTAACAGTGTCCTGTTACACTGGACATAGATGAAGGCTGATCTGCAAAGACAATAAAGTACACAAAATGTGTTTAAGCTTTCCATCACACAATCATCTGATGACCGGGGTGGGATTCAATTTTTTTAACAACTGGTTCTGTGGGTGTGGCTTAGTTGGTGAGCATGGCTTGGTGGTAATATGACTGGCTAGGCATGGCCAACTCAACATCACTCACATCGAGGCACGCATCTCCTTGCCTGGCCTTTCATGACTGTGGGGATGCTGCAATAGTTGTAAGTGTGAAAAATGGTTATAAGTCATTTTATTCAGTGCCATTGTAACTTTGAATGGTCACTCCACATAAGCAAAGTGCCAGCAAAGGAGGGGGAAAAAACTCGAGACATTCCTGAGTCAGGAAGTCTAGTCCTGCCAAGAATGTAATAAGGGTTAATGGAGAGGCAGTTTCTGTCAGCAATACCAGAATGTTTCCTTCCTGCCTTCCTTACAGGATTAGGCCAGTAATTTCTTCTAACAATCGGTTCTCCAAACTGCTTAGAATGTTAACAACCGGTTCTAGCGAATAGGTGTGAACCTGTAGAATCCCACCCCTGCTGATGACACAAAAGTAGAGACAGTGCTTATTTACAGAGTTGAAATTGCCTTGTGTAAGAATTGAGGTATGTTTGGACTCTGTAAGTTTTGAGTTTTGTTCAAAAGAATAGCCCATTGTCCAGCTTCTACAAACACGCATGAAAACAATAGAACATCCCCACTGATTTTTGAACCTCCTTTTCTAAACAAGGATATTTGGTATTTTTTTTACTATAATCTATACATCTTTCCCTGACAAGCCTGTCAATAATAAACATGGATCGTGGTGTTGCTTTTCTTAATGTATGCCTTTTTGAAAAAAAAATGCAACTTTTTGGGGGTGGGGGTGGGGGTGTAGGATTTGTTCCTTTAAGTGAAAGTTTCAACCAAGTAGAAATGTGCAGTCTACAGCATAATTGTGTTCTGATCCACAAATGAATCTAGGCAATGCAAGTAAACTTACAAATGAGGGCTTTCTCCCCACCCACCCACATCCCCCTCTGAAAGATAAAATAGAGCAAAATTATTCCTCATTTCTAAATGCAGGCTGAGGAGTCATACTCAGTGCAATTCAAAAATGAGAAAGAACCAAGGGAGAAACCAATGAAGACTGTGCAAAGCTTTCAAAGGGGTTCTGCTCTTTGAAGTTTCATTTGAAGCATCTCTTCAAAGCTCGCTTGCAAACTAAACATGCCTGTACTTCTGAAAGTGAAGCAAAGTGACTACATCGCTTCATTTCATACTACCCTGCGGCTTCATCCAGCACATCCAGTCACTGAAAGTGTCTTCTAGCAAGCGGAGCTTTTTCTGACTACTAGAATTATATCTGGACTTACATGCATGTAGAGCATTAGCAATAGCATTTAGACTTCTATTCCACTTCACCATGCTTTACAGTCCTCTCTAAGCAGTTTAGAGAGTCAGCCTATTGCCCCCAACAATCTGAGTCCTCATTTTACCGACCTTGGATGGGTGGAAGGAATCTCACCTTGGGCCTGGTGAGATTTGAACTGCCAAATTGCAAGGAGCCAGCAGCCACCAGAAGTAGCCTGTATACATCCTGCATTCTAACCATTGTGCCACCACAGCTCATGGTGATGGCACAGATGCAGGCTTTATTACATCCAAAGGCTAGATACGGAGATTAGTACCAAAACAATAAAATAAAACAAAAGCGTTGAATATTATCAAAGTTTTAGCCAATAAAGTTGAGTTATAATTATAGTGTCATTGTAAGATAATTATGAGCCACTTTGGTGTAGTGGTTAAGATATCTGGTTAGGAACCAGGAGACTGTGAGTTCTAGATCTGCCTTCAGCACAAAGCCTGGTGGGTGACTTTGGGTCAGTTCAGTGGTGGGATTCAACTTTTTTTTAGGACCAGTTCTGTGGGCGTGGCTTGGTGGACGTGGCAGGAGAAGGATATTGCAAAATCTCCAGTCAGAGGTGGTATTTGCCAGTTCTCCAAATTATTCAAAATTTCCACGACCAGTTCTCCAGAATTGGTCAGAACCTGCTGAATACCACATCTGGGCCAGGTGCTTTTTCTCAGCTGTATGAAGCAGGCAATAGCAAACCACTTCTGAAAAATCTTGCCAAGGAAATTGCAGGGAGTTGTCCAGACAGTCTCTGAGAATTGCACACAAGTGAATGGTAGGAAATATCTATAGATTGAGAAAATGTCTGAATCAGACAAATGTTTGATCAGACAAAAATTGTAAGTTCTTCTAGGGTATTGAAGTAGAGATAAGCCATAGCTATTAGGAATAGCTGTACGGATACTACAGTAAATTAGCATGTTTGATTGTTTCATTAACCTTGATCCTGCATGAAATCGTGGAATATCTACCCTGTAATAATAATGAAGGCAAAATAATATACCTAACTAAAAGGGGCTTTTCTTAAATTGGAAAATATATATTCAATCAAAACTGAAGAACTTATAGTGGTGATGTTCCTGGCTGAAACATGGGCTAAATTCTAATTCCAACTAATTTTGGGCTTTCCGAAAACAAACACATTTACTCTTTGTTCCTTTGTCTGGTTTAAACCTTACATTTTGTTCAGAAGCTCAAGGCACCATACCTCACACTCCCTTCTCCATTAATTATCCTCACAGCCATCTCCTTGTGAATTTGGTTGAGAGGAAAGCAACTGATGGGTTCCAAGCCACCCAGTGAGATTCAATGCCTGTCAGATCCCAAGAACAAAGACAGACATGTGGATATACTTCTGAGTTTCCTTTATTGTTCCATACCTATAAACAGAAATCTTGCCAAACTAAAACAGCTACATCATTATTAAAGGTATATTCTGAGAACTTCTAAAGAGGAGCCATCTTAACTCTCTTTCTCCCAACCAAAGTATTTAAACTTCACTGTCTCTTGGATCTCTGGAATGCAGCCCACTGTCCTGGGAATCCAGACTACACTCCACCACAACAGTGGACTTGAACTGCACCTTCATCACTCCAACACAGTGAGTTTTGGGGGATCAATAAAATAAGGAGCACTGGTCCAAAGCAGAAGTGGTATTCAGCAGGTTCTGACCAGTTCTGGAGAACCGATAGCAGAAATTTTGAGTAGTTCAGAGAACCGGCAAATACCACCTCTGACTGGAGATTTTACAATATCCTTCCCCTGCCACACCCACTAAGCCATTTCCACAGAACCGGTAGTAAAAAAAAAAAAAATCCCACCACTGGTCCAAAGTCACTATGAGCTGAGAAGGGATTTGTAACTGAGTCTCAATACCTTGACTGCTACAACATATTTTCTTTTCTAATCAGTAGAAAGAATCAACTTGTCCTGTCAGCGCTTTACAACTCGGGTCCAGCAGACTTTCCAGCTCAAAATATGGCATGTCAGTGGCCTGTTAAAGACATTCACGGGATCTAGTTCTCTTTCTTTTCTCTTCTGGAGGTTTTCCTCCCTTTATTTTATGATCAATAAATATCCAAGTAGGAGCTGTAAAATTCCAATCCAAAGAATTTATACCATTAAGCCTGCTATTATCTAGACTGATATAAATAAGAAGGAGGCTGTCAGTCAAAATTCTTGGCAGCGGGAGTCTGGCACTGAGAGTGATATATTAATGTTACTTCACAAATCACCTTTATAGCTTTGCGTGGAAAGTAAAATGGTGCCTGGTTGCTGTAGAAATTCATGGTAAATAATAGGATAGGTCCCTCTGAATCCATTTTATAAGTTTTAAAAGAGTGCTATTGCGCAATTTAGGCTAGGCAATAGATATTGATTAGTAGAACAATTGTTCCTTCGAAGAAGAGTCACAGCCATTAGTTTCAAGAGCAGCGAGAATAGGCACATTTAACTTAGCTGTTGGAATCCAGGATATGCCAAATCCAGCCATTTATTTGGGGCCTCATTTCCTCCTACTAAATTTGAGAGTGTGTCAGTCACTTTTGGGAATTAGAATCTCAGATTGCACAACAAACTACAGTTAGTTCTTGATTTACAAACACAATTGAGCCCCAAATTTCCATTGCTAGTCCAAACAGTTGTTAAGTGAGTTTTGGCCCATTTTATGACCTTCCTTGCCACAGTTGTTAAGTGAATCACTGCAGTGGTTAAGTTAGTGACATGGTTGTTAATATAGAATCTGGCTTTTCCAGTGATTTTGTCAGTCAGAAAACCACAGAACACGATCACATCAACCAGGACACTGCAACCATCATAAATATGAGTCAGTTACCCAGCATCTGAATTTTGACTGTGCAACCATGGGGATGTTGCAATGGTTATTAAGTGTGAAATATGGTCATAAGTCTCTTTTTCAGTGCTATTTTTTGTTTCAAATGATCCTTAAATGAATAGCAATAGCTATTCACAGTGCTTTATAACCCTCTCTAAGTGGTTTACAGAGTCAGCATATTGCCCCCAACAATCTGGGTCCTCCTTTTACCCACCTTGGAAGGATGGAAGGCTGAGTCAACCTTGAGCCTGATGATATTCAAACTCACAAATTGCAGGCAGCCAGCAGTCAGCAAAAGTAGCCTACAGTACTTCCCTCTAATCACTGCACCACCGCGGCTCATGAATGGTTGTAAGACAAGGACTACCTGTATACTAAGACCTTGATAAATCACTGTAGACATAGTGGAAAGCAGCTGAAATACAATATATGGAAAAAAAATATTTTGCTATATAACTAGAAACAATACATTGATCATTCTCCCCATTAGATCTCTTTTTGTACATTTATTTGAGCTGGGGGATCAATAAAAAACCATTTTGATTTTGTTTGCTTTCTGCAAAACTGGTATTGATCAAATATCTCTGAATGATTTCAAATTTAATGTATTATCTGAAACTTGATCCTGATTTTAAAAAAAATACCCAAATTTTCTCCATGTTGCATAGAATTGATCCCTAGCAAAGGTGTTTATGTGTGCATTATTGAGGGAGGTGTCAGACCACTATTGTAAAATATGAATTTACTTCTTAAAAATCTAGAGGCCTGGAGTTGAAAATGTGCCCTTGAAAGTTTAACAATTGATTGGTGGATTTAAACAGTTTTTCCAGCTGCTTTATTAGGGGAAAAAAGTAGGAGGGAGTATATGGAACTCAGGGTTGAATTGGGGAATCCTTGCTGCTCTCTGAGCTTGGTTATTAGTTTGCAGACATTTCATGTAGGGATGCTGATAGACACTGGATTACCTAGTTGGGAAATGAAATGTCCAAAAGCAAATCACCAATCCAAACCACTCTTTTTTTTTTTTTTGGAAATTTTATTGGTTTTTAAAGACAAACATAAACAAACAAAACATAAAAACATCAAACTTTCTTCCATAGATATACAGACAGTATGCCAGTTGGTTTACAAATCATTTTGTGCATCCATTTTGTAGTCTTCAATTACAGTTATATTACATAAAAGCTCATATTATCAATCAAAAATTAAGTACCCTAATATCATTATTAATCGACCATTTGACTAATTTTATTCATTCATATTTTACGAGATAACCACAATTTACTTAGTTTATTTTATAACAATTCATATTATCCTCCCAAATCTATCCTAAAAACATTTTGTAGATATAATAAAAAAGAAATACATCTTTATATATTTATTATTTTCTAAAAATCTGCATATTTCATTACTGTATTTTATTATCTAACCATTGATAGAAAAGGTCCCAAATTTTATAAAATTGTTTATCATCCTGTTCTCTAATTTCAAATGTCAATCTACTCATTTCAGCACATTCCAATATTTTCTTGATGATTTCCTCCTGTGATGGTATTTTCTCATTTTTCCAGTTTTTAGCAAATACAATCCTAGCCGCTGTTAATACATTTACAATCAGGTATTTCAAATCTTTGCTATATGTTTCAGGTAAAATTCCCAATAAAAATATCTCTGGTCTATATGTTTTTTTGTCATTTTTTCCAACCACATGTGGATTTTAGTCCAATATTTTTTAGCATCCACACAAGTCCACCACATATGGTAATATGAGCCAGGTATCTGGTGACATTTCCAACATTTTTCAGATTTGTTCTTGAACATTCTTGCTATTCTTGTCGGGGGAAAATGCCACCTGTAAAACATCTTATACAAATTTTCTTTATAAGCTGTTGACATTGTCATTTTATAATATTTTTTTTAAACAAACTTTATTCAGTTTTTCACATTAAAAACAAAAAAATTCTTTTTAGTGGACAACATATTTCCGGGTCATCACCTTTACATACAAATATGACAGCAATTATACATTGATATATGCATACTTAATTCTATTATTACCTTTTCCATTCCAAATTTTCAGTAAGGAGAGAAAATATTAATTCTAGCCTCTTTCATTAATCTCAATCAAAACATCTTTTTATATCATTTCATTTATTTCAAATATAATCCTTTGGATATTTTTTTTTGAAAATAAGGATAAACAATATGTGTTTGCCTAATAATAATAATAATGTTTAATTCTAAATTCTTTCATTAATCTCAATCTAAACATCTTTTTATTTCATTTCAATTATTTCAAATATAATCCTTTAATATTTATTTTAGAAATAAAAAATAAACAATATATATTTATCTAATAATAGTAATAATGAAGTTACCAAAGTCTCTCCTTGCTTTTAATAGTCTATATTAAACTTATTAATTTAGCTGGTTCTTTAGTCTGTCATATTCCCTTTCCATTACACATTTTTTTAATGAATTCTAAATTAATACAAATTTTAACACACACACACACACAAATAAGAACAAGTATAGGTTTCCCTTCTTTTACTATTTTGAGTGTGACACCTTAATGATTAGAATACACCTTTATTCACTCATCTTAACTCCCAATAAACCATTAATCATTACATCTTTTCAATTGGATTCCACAGCATATTTTTCCCCCCTTTAATAAGAGTTATCAGTATCTATATTACCCTATTTTCTAAATATTTTTAATTGCAGAAATATTCTTATTATCCCTTGTCACCCTGCAGAATCCCCTTTTTAATTCATCAACCATTATCTCTGAAAAAACAATTTCTTTTCAGCATTTTACTAGTTCTGTGTTTCTTTCTTTCACATGCCTGCTTCTTAAGGCTTCTCCTCCCTCTCTTTTCCCCATATCTTATCTCATTCCAGTTTATATCCCTCTCTTTCTTAATATCTTCCTTTCTCCTTTTCTGCTGGGTCTTTCTACCTTTCCTGACTTCACAGGTATTCCTTCTTTTAATTGTAAAGAAACAATTTCCTTTCAACATTTTACTATTTCTGTATTTCTTTCTTTCATATGCCTGTTTCTTGTTGCTTCTCCTCCCTCTCTTTTCCCCATATCTTATCTCATTCCAGTTTATATCCATCTCTTTCTTAACATCTTCTTTTCCCCTTTTCTGCTGAGTCTTCCTGCCTTTCCTGACTTCACAGGTATTGCCTTCTTAAATCTCAACTTTTTAACCTTCCTTCTTTCCCCACTTCTTTGTAGTGTTCTTTGTGTTAATTGTCTATTTAAAATGTCTTCTCCTTGAGTCGATTCCTCCTCCTCTGAAAATCTTTCTTCTTGTTCTTCAGTCAACATTTCCATTTTTTCTAGCACAGAGCAAAGTGATTCTCCTCTTTCCTGTAGTAATTCTCTCATATTTTTAAGTTCCATTTTTAATTCCCAAAGAGATATCATCATTCTTATATTTTATGATCGTTAAAGTCCACAAAAAGAAACCACTTTAATTTTCCTTCTTTCAGTTTTTTAGGGTTCTCAGTTATTCCAGTCCAGGGTTTATAGCAAAAACATCAATCAGTCCCACAAACAGTCTTTCCTTGCTTTTTCCTTTATTCTGGTTCTGCTTTCACTTTCTAAAATTCTTACTTTGTTTCAATATTTCTGTAATGTTATGTCCACACAAGTTCATTAAAAAACAGGATGCTTTCCCTTTTATTTAAACCAATTTTTATTAAAAGGTGACACTCTCCATTATACAAAGTCTTCACCTTTTCCCCCTATTTTTTTATTTAAGGTTTTTTGAACCTCAATATTCCAGCACAGTCCAGTCTCCAATTTGTAAACTTTGTTATTATTATTCTTTACCAATCTTAAGTCCAGCTTTAGTTTTATACTTGTGAATTCTCAAAATATTTTAGTCCAATTTTAAATCTTTAATTCCAGCTTCTTCCTTTCCCAGTTCGAAGCCCCAATTACATGTCAGAAATATTTTCTTTTTCTTTCTCTGTCCCTTTGTAATTTCACCGCTCACTTTTCTTTTCTTAAAAATTCTATGTTACCTTAGTCCTGGGGTACTTTTCTTCAGTTAAATTGCCCAGTTGTCCCGGTTCAGATGTTATCCACCTCTTTCTTCCCTCCTGCACTAATCTTAGTCCAGCTGAGTTGTCCTGTTCGGGGTGGCCATATTAGACCACCGCTGCAGTCATCTTTGGGAGGAAAAAAAAAACAAGCCTGGGGGAGGGGAGATGCGGCTCCCCACAATCAGGCTTGCTGCTTCCTCTTACTCCGCTGCCCCTCCAAGGCAGTTTCAGCCCCTAATCAAAATGATTGGGGCTCTCTGACGAAAGAGCACGGGCGATAGCCGCAGAGAGTTGCAATCTACCACCCGTCGGTGAGGAGGCTCCGCCTTCTTCCCATTTTATAATTTTGAGACCAGAATTTTTGCCACTTCTCTAAATCAATCCCATATCCAAAGTTCTTCCCCCAAGCAATCATAGTTTCTTTAACTTGTTCTTCTTCTAGTTTAATTTCTAATAAATATCCATACAGTTTTTTAATCACCTTTTCATCAGTACCTGTCAAAATCTTATCTAGATCAGTCAATTTATCATAGAAACCTTCTGTTTTAAAATCTTTATCATACCTTGAATGTATTTGCGCATATGAAAACCAATTCATCTTTATACCTTGTTCCTCTAGTTTTTGCATCGATTTAAGTTCACCCTTTTCATTCAATATTTCCCCATATCTAACTGTTTGTTCCTTTTTATATATTATAGGAGAAGAAAATGCTTCAATAGTCGATAACCAGACTGGAATTTTCAAATAACATTGTTTTTTAATCTTCTCCCAATTTAACCACAAAGACTCCCATATATGATGTCTTCTAAAATACCCCTGAATTTTAGTTCCCTTGTACCATAAAAAAGCATGCCACCCCAACAACAAATCATGTCCTTCTAGTGTCAACAATCTAGTATTTCTTAATGTTATCCATTCCTTGACCCACATCAAGTTTGTAGCTTGGTAGTGTAACTCCCAATTAGGCAAACCAAATCCTCCTCTAATTCTAGCACCTTGCAAAAGCTTTAACTTTATTCTCGCCTTCTTACCTTGCCATATATATTTCAACACAATTTTATTTAAATCTTCAAAATAGTCTTTTCCAAGCCTAATTGGAATTGTTTGGAACAAATATAAAATTCTGGGTAATATATTCATCTTGATTGTTGACATTCTCCCTATTAGTGACAGTTGTAGATTTTCCCATTTCGCCAAGTCTAGCGCTATCTGCTGTTTAAGTTTGATATAATTATTCTCTTTTAATGTGCTACATCTTGCTGTCAGATGTATCCCCAAATACTTGATCTTATTCGTGACTTGAATTTTCAATAGATCTGCCAATTCTTCCTTTTGTCTTAATAACATATTCTTTGTCAAAATCTTTGTCTTGTCTTTGCTTATTTTCAAACCAGCCACCTTGCCATATACCTCTATCTTTTCCAATAGTTTTGGTGCTGTTTCTAAGGGGTCTTCTAAGATAAAGACCAAATCATCTGCAAAGGCTTGCAGCTTAAATTCTTCCTTTTTAATTTTCATTCCTTTTATACTCTTTTCATCTCTAATATTTCTGTTTAACACTTCCAAAGTTAACACAAATAGCAAAGGTGGTAGTGGGCACCCTTGTCTTGTTCCTTTTCTTATGTTAATGGAGTCTGTCAATTCTCCCTCTAGCATTACCTTTGCCATTTGTTTGTAGTATATTGCTTCTATTACTTGAATAAATTTTCTAGCAAAACCCATCTGTTCCAACAATAACATAAATCGCCAATTCACATGCCTTTTGTGCATCTAGAAATATCAAAGCCATTTGTTTTTCAGGATGTGCCTCACAGTATTCCAAAGTATCCAAAATTACTCTCATATTATCTTTAATTTGTCTCTGGCAGAAATCCATTTTGATGGTTCCGGTTTGTAGTGCTTTGGCGGCAGGCAGGAATCTGCGATCGTGTGCGGTTTCTGCCTGGGCTCACTGCTGGAGTGCCCTGAGCCACTCGGCTTTGGGTCTAAGCCACCCCGTAGAGGTGTGCAAAGAGGGGGAGATTCCAGCAGGGTCAAGGGAAACTGCATCTTTCCTCCCCAGCTGGCTAAACTCCCTTTCCCGAAGGTGGTAAGAGCGGTGGTCAGAAATGGCTGCCTCAAACAAGCACTCAGCCAGCAAAGAAAGTGCAGGAAGAAGTTAAGAAGTGAAAGTTTTTGCTGACCAGGACAAGAAGCAACGACTGAGATACCCTTATAAAAGATACATCGCTCCCAAAGAAGATTTGGAAGCAGCGAATGAAAGTGAAAAGGGAAAGTTTTTTTTCTCACTCTCCTTCCTTATGTTGACAGGAGATGAATGAGAAATTGGAAAAATCCGCTTTGGCACCAACAGGTAATTAAACCGGATTAAATGCCAAGGGGACAATAAAGATTTCTGAACATTTAAAAAACTTTTTTTTTTGCTGTAAGTGGGAAGGGAGAGGAAAAGAATAAGAGCAAGATTTGACTGGAGGAGGCTGCTTGGAATTTAAAAGAATCGTAAATTAAATTCTAACAAGATTTCAGCTGGAACTTTATAGCTAAATAGTAACCCCAGGAAGAGAAAGTAAAAAAAGAAGA
This sequence comes from Pseudonaja textilis, assembly GCF_900518735.1. The sequence continues at coordinate 9,047,138 of NW_020769351.1, forward strand.
AAGTGTTAAGTGAAACAGCTTGTGTGTATTTGGATTGTTTGGTGACTCTGGGACTTCTGGAAACCATATTTGAATGACTAAAAACAACTGGGTGGTTGTTTAAAAATTTTTCTACAATGGCATCACTTGTGGATGAACTGAAAATGGAATTTAAAAAATATAAAGAAGAGGAACAAGAAGGGAAGGGCTTTTTTGGCTCCATTTTTCATTTCTTAGAAATGGCGATCTGCACCCATGAGAAGCTACAAGAAAAGACTGCACAACAAGAACATTGGGACAAAGAAGAAGCCATCTTTAATGAACAAGTAACTGTATCTGGGGAAGAAAGGGGAAAGGGGGGAAAGAGAATGGAGAATTTAAGACCTAAAAAAACAACCAAAAAAGGGAAAAATAAGGTGAAAAGTGGATTTAATGTCAGAAAGCAACAGAAAAGGGGAACACAGAAGTGGGAAATAGAGGTGGAGAGACAAGGGGGTAAAAAGGCAGAGTGAAGAAACAAGGGAGGAAAGAAGGGAAGAGAAGTTACAAAGATTTGGAGTAAGATGTAAAGAAACAGGACTTATTTAGAGATAATGGGTAAAAATATAAGTGAAAATGAGATTCTGCAAAGGTACATAAGATTGTATTGTTATACTTGTATTAGAAATAATGTTAGAAAATTGGAACAATATATGATTAAAAATGGGATAAAATACTCAGTGTAATTTAGTGAAACTTTTTTGAACAAAATAAATGAAATGAAATAAATGAGAGAATTGAATTAAGAAGGAATGGGAACATTTTAATTACACAATGTTTTAAAATATAAGTGAAATGGGGGGGAAGTAACTATACAAAATTTATAAGTGCTTCCATAGAAGCATGATACCTATTTGAAAAGTAATGTGTAAAATGTTTAAGATTTAAATGAATATTAACTTTAACGATAGAGTTGAACTGGTATGGATTGTTGTTTTAATTATATTATACATTTATAATTTCTTCTTTTCTTAAAAAAATAGTGTGTAGCTTTAGAATGTACTAAGCAGAATCTGAATGAAAGTTATTGTATTATATTAAGTGTTATAAATTCAGGGAAAGATATAAAGGCGTCATACTCCAATCAGTGATTACAGGAGAAATTTTGTTTTAATGAGAAAAGATAATAGACAGCTGAAACAGGACAGACAAAGGATATAAGTACAATGATTTAAATTCAGATGAAATAAATAAAATAGAATTAAGAGAGTTAAAAGAGGGGAGAAGCTATATAGAAAATGTAGAATGGTAATAAGATATGGAATGGTATACAAAAATGAGCATGAACTTTAATTTGTGTCTGTACGAAGAGATGTAACCCGGGATCAAGCTGCTTTCAAAAAAGATGCTTTATGTTTTTATGTTTTATGTTTTGTTTGTTTATGTTTGTTTTTTAAAAATTAATAAAACTTTTGTGGAAAAAAAAGAAATCCATTTTGATCAGAATGAATAAAGTTATTTAAATATTTTTTAAGTCTTTCTGCCAATATTGAAGCAAAATTTTTATAATCTGCATTTAGTAGAGAAATAGGTCTATAGTTCTTAATTTGCAATGGATCAGCCTCCTCTTTTGGAATAAGTATGATATAGGCTACCAAACCACTCATTTAAAAAAAATATATATAATAAAATGTTTTTAAAGGTGTAGTCCTTTAATCTATGAGACAAATCATAAAATATATTAGATTTACCTCCTCCTGTATCATATTGCAAAGAGGAATATAATTTCGGATTCCTCTGAAGTCCCTGTTGGGTGGGAGGGGGAGAAGGAGGAGGAGGGGAGGAGGAGGAGGAGGAGGAGGAAAAATCTTTGACTTTAAAAGCCCATTAGAAAGGAACAGTTGGGTCATTTGAAATGAGCCACAATGAAAACACAAAGAAAATTTAGGTCAGACTTGGTGGAAATGTATTCCTTTTTGTGTGTCTTTTCATGCCTTTTTTTTTTTAAAGCAACATGACTGGCTGTTCCTTCTTATTTCCACTGTGCCAATCTGCAGCCGAGAGTTAGGAAATATTGCAGGAAATGATGAACCTTCTCTTAGCATAAGTCTATCCTAATCTCCAAACTTTTCTAAAGAAGATTCTTATTTCCTCTTGTGAAACACCCTTTCTAGATGAAAAAAAAGGGGGGTTCACTAATTTCAGTTAACACCCCTCAATGTGAAATTTGTCACTTGAGCAAATAGAATAGTTAGCCCCAACATTTCCCTCTTACATTTTTAAGCCTTTCAGTATTGTGTCTTTAGTAAGCTTTTCATCTCTCTTTGACATGACTTGGCTTTGAAATCTGCTTCCTTTTTTTCTATAACTTTCTTAGTTTTTATCTTCTTCCTCCTTCCTGGCCTAGGTTAGGATATAAGCATACAATGCATTTCAATGAGGATCCAGAAGGAATGGTTCAGTAGGTCATCTGTGGTATACACTTCAAGGGATGGGGGATCTTCCCTTCTTACACCTCAGGCTTTAGTGGTGTAAAGATCTGAAATCATTTCCATCTTATTCATTCCCACCTTTGCAACATTTTAAGTAATAATCTGGCATTCTACAGAATGGAATCAGTAGTGGGTTTCAGCCAGTTCGCACCACTTCAGGAGAACCGATTGTTAACTTTCTGAGCAGTTTAATGAACTGGTTGTTGGAAGAAATCATTAGGGCAGAGAACCAGTTGTTAAATTATTTGAATCCCACCACTGAATGGAATGAGAAGTATACCACACACACCATAGAGCAAGACAATGCAGAAAGCAACTTTCTTACTGAATGTTTGGTAATTATCTTCATTAGTTCATTTTAGCACCACTGAGGGGGCTAGCTACTTCTTTGATGTTCTGATGTTCCAAAGCAAGGAGGCAAAAAAAAAAAAAGAAGAAATATGTTTCTATCAGCTCTTAAGACTGTGTCCTCATGCTCCTTGAACTCTCCCTTTGTTCTGGTGCTTTCTTATTCTTCTGTTAAGGCTTGTTGTCTTTCAAATTATGACTCTATTATTAGTAGCAATTCGAATATGCAGAGGAAAAGAAATGCTGCTCGATAGTGTTTGTACACAGCAAAATAACAAAGAATGCTAAGATGGTTAAAATATTCTAGGAATCATTGGGGATACAGTATTTGAGACAATGGACTTCTCTACAGAATTGAAATGTTGAGTGAATCTTACCTGGGCATAGAAATGTATCTCCACCCCATAAACATAAATTATAATTTATTAATGGGACAATTACATCCCATAATTGTTCTACATTATTAGGCTAATGTTTGTAAATAGAACAACAGAATGTCAATAATGACAACCTAGTTATTATTCCTTCTTATGTCCTAAAATTGTAGAGAAGAGATCACTAGAGCTGTGATACAAGATTTGATAGAAATTGAGGGGCCCACTATATATTCTATTGTGTTTGAACTGTTTCATTTATAACATTTCTCCTCCCTTTGTGTATTGTATTAGCAACTATGAAAGAAAGGTGCATATTTGCATGGGTTATTACATCAGTAATTTATACTTCATGCATTTTGTATACACTTGCATTTTTAAAAATGCCATAATGGAGATAACAGAAAGCTTCTATAATAAAAACTGAGGAATGATCTCATATGTGAGGAATTATTCCAAGCATAAATGTGATTCCTATCACATTTTGTTTGCTTGGCAAAAGTGGGCACAATTTGAAGAATGATCTGGGAAGGCCATTTTGGCAGTTTTGGGGAAATATCCATCCCACATGATAGCACCGCTTGTAAGATTTGCATGATGCTCTTTTGCTGTTTTTGGATTTGCCTTCATACAGAGGTGGTGGATGAACATCAAGAATAAGGTCAACAAAGAGTCAATGTTTTTTTGAACTTTATTTGAGAAGAGGGTCCTACATAAACTACACCAGGAGCTTACAGTTTTACACATAGGTTTTATCAATCAATAGATGACACTGTTAAACATATCAATAAGGATATGATATTATGAGAAGACAGGAGACACATGACCAAGAAGTATTTACAGCTCTAACATACAATATATTTATACTTGAGAGAGATATATGTGCATCAGTGGATGTGGACAGTAAACACAAGGGTCAAATGACATACACTTTGGCCCATGTACGAAACATACATATATATGTAGAAAAGGCTTTTAAAAAAACAACAACAACAAAAAACAAATGTCCCGGAATGAGTTTGCCTTACAAGGGCAGCAGTCACTTTTTAAAAAAAGGAGAGATCTTTGTTTGGTATTGGCAGCAGTGAATGTGACAGCCTTAGATCTTTGTCCTTTGAAATCAGATCTTATTCCTGTTTTTCTCCTCCATTGTTTGTGATGTGTTTCCTTAGCAGTGAATTTATGTATGCAGGTGGCTAAGGAAGTCATCTGTGAGCACAAACCAGGGGTGATGCTAATGGTGGGGGAAATGACCTTTGGTGATGCCATTAAATTGTTCTTTATACTAAACATAAATTATTATTCGTTTTAAAAAATACTTTTCTCTTTTTGCTCTGAGGGATGGGCTGTAGAGGGAGGAGAAGGGTTGGAAGAAGAGGGTTAAAAGAAACCAATAAAAGTCAGCTTTCAAAATACGTTCAAAACATTTGAAGGATAATGTTTCTCCTCTTTAGAAGAGAAAGGTGTCTCTGGGACAGGCTAACAGTATAAACAATTTTTCCTCTCACATGATAACCCAAAAGCTCAGAGCAGAGCGAGGAGGAGAGAGCTGACAACAAAGTAGAGACTTGGTCTACTGAGAGGACAAGTGGTAAATGTACCAGGTAAGCTAGTCACCTGTATTGCCATGCCAAGTGGTGGGAGAAAGTTTAATTAAAAAAAAACCTTATTTCTGTATTTCTTGGATTCTTCAAGGAACTCAGGGGGGCACACATAGCACTCCCTCTTCCCATTTTCCCCGCAACAACCACAGTCCTGTGGGGTAGGTTGGGTTGAGACAGAATGAAAGGGGCCCAAGTTACCCAGAGAGCTTCCATTGCTGAATGTGAAGCCACTGTAGGTCCCTCTGGTTCTACTCCATCCCTGTAACTACCCCATCCTGTCTCTTGAGTATCTGTCTTATACAATGTCAGCTGGTTGGCTAACTCAACTGTTGCCTGTAAAGACCTCCCGCAACTGCTCATTGGAAAATTCAGGCATTAAACCTATCACCAAAACTGGTGCTTTGTCTGCAACTTTTCTGAAGTCTAGATAAACACCTGGGAATGTTAAGATTGTCATCACCCTCAGTATGAAGCCATGTATTCTTCTCTTTCTTTCTCTCTTTTCTTCCCCCACCCACACACATACACATATATTAAGGCTGTGCAGAGACCTGATTCGAAGGTAATTTGATTAACACTCTAAATCAAGCCAACTTTCCAATTCAAATCTGAAAGTCAAATCTAATAAGTTGCCTCCAGCTAGATTTAGATGATTTAGATGTTTCTGTGACTATGCAGAAATGGTCTCCTACTCCACATTTTCATATGGAAATGTGAATTTATTTGATGACATGATTTGAATGTATAGATCTGATCAACTCTCCAAATTCATCTGAATCATTAAATCAATCAAGTTACTAAATCAAGTTACTAAATCAGCCATTTCAATTTAGTTTCTCCTGATTAGCTGATTTAAGGATTTGCTGTTTGATCTTTGCCATTTGTCAGATTTTTCAAGCTACAGATCAGTGACTTGATTTGGAGTGGATACAAATTGCATTGTTCAAGAAAGGCAAAAGGTTCTGATCTAGAAGAAAATTTGCTTTGCCGAAGAGAGTGAATACTTCCATGTACCATAAAGAAAATCCAAATGAAAATGATTTGCTTGGCCCAAAGCTGAACCAAATAGATTCACATAACACACTTTCCTTGAAGTCATGCTTCTTATTTGATGAAAGGCATAACAATCTGTTGCAACCTGGAGTGTTTTTTTTCCCCTAAGGCAGAGTCAGGACATTTTTTTTCTGTACTAGAAAACCCTAAGCGGCAAGAGAAATGCAATAAAGCCAACACTATGGCATCAAGCAGAATATATGGAGTCGTGACCATAGGTGGGCTATGGAAGAAAAACAACAGTATGCAAACCAGCTGTCTTAGAAATATGTGCAACCTCTTTCATCAGAGAGACTTAAGCCATTTTGCTATCTTCCCAAAATACCGTATCAAAAGTATTTAAAAACTGCTGTTTATGGCTGCCTATTCTAGTCCCAATCCAGAGTGAGTTCATTATGTCTACTGTAAATCCTGTAGAAATCAAAAAAGCCTTTAATGAACTACAATAATTTTGTCTCACTACTTTCTCCAATGTTTTAGTTTAAGTAACTGTTTTCTGTATTGGAGTCTTGGGATGGTCTCCATTCAGGCTGGAATTCCATTTAGTTGATCCTCTTGTCCTGAAAATAAAGCAGTTCTTCCCCAGGTGTTTTGTTTAAAGCCAGCATGACTTTCTTTCATGCTCTAGCATAACCAAGAAACAGAACCCAAGATAGGTCTAAAAAGAAACCAGAAATGTTATTATTTAGACAACTGGCAAATTAATCTTCAACAGGAGACATTGGCTTTAATTTTCACCTAGGTCCTCCCTTTTGAAGTAAGAATTGAACTAAACCATGGTCCTCAATTCATCCATTATCCAAATGATGATTTATAGTTTATAAATTGGGTGATTGTTTTTGGTTGTCTATTCCTACTGGGAACTTACATTTCCGACAACAGCAATTCAGTGCAATAATGGGAATGGTTGAACAAAAACAAAAACATATCTATAAAATAAAGTTGTTATTGTTTCCCAGGTGATAACATTGCAACAAGTCATTCTTTATGAGAAGACAGATGCCCCAAGTGAAGCACTGAATCCCTAACAGATACTATCATCATTACATATTTCAGCTACTGCACATTTTAACATATTTTTTCCAACAACCAAGTTTTCTTTTCTTTCTTGAAACCTAAATAAAGGGGGAGAAGTGACAACAGAAGTTGGAGATAGAACAATCATGATAGTCCTGTCTCTGATATGGGCAACTAACCTATTTCTTATAATAAATATACCAATCTCAGCAGAAGAAAATAAGAATATTCAGCCAGATTTGATTTCAAAGTCTGGAAATTTTCCAAGTAAAGAATGCATAATCTCCTTACTATTTTTAGCTTCAGTACTCTATGCATAAAATTGGCCAGCATCATTTTGCATTTAAGTGCTGAATACAGCATTATTTGATGCCTATTTCTGGTTGACCAATGGGTGCAATGACCTGGACCCCATATATATATATATATATGTAATGGGTCTCTATACTCAAAGATACTGTTAATAAGATATCCAAAGAACGTGTGTGATACTGGAAGAAGCACTTCTTCCCTGTATCGGTGGGGATGGAAAGATTCCCCTTGTTGTGATTGTGGTGCTGATATGCAAACTATTAAACGTATTGTGCAAGATTGCCAACAACATGCATTCTCTGGTTTCCTAGAAAAACTGCACAAAGCAATGCCAGAGGCGATTACCTGGATAGCTGAACTGGACATCCAGTTATGAGGCTGCTGTGATACCCCCGTAGAAGTTTTACTTATAATTCTGTAGACTGCGTATAGATATTTACTTCTCTTCTCATGTCATTAATAGCATGAAGAGGGTGAGTATGATTAATAGCATGAGGAGGAATGGAAAGATATTCTGACTAGGAATTAAAAAACAATAAGCTCAACATCTAGAAAACCCAAAGTTGGAAAAGGGCACATTCATGAATAGGGTACAATCATGAACATGAATTCATGGAAATCCACTCCTAACTTCATCGAAGGGAATAATGGAGAATAGATTAGAAGAATAGATTAACAGATGAATGTTCTCATCGTACACTAAATATTAATAAACCCAAAGCTACTGTTGTGCCAGGCATAATCTAGAGTCCAAAATTTCTTTCCTATCAGTTCTCATTCAATTTCACAAAAAATAAAGTGCTTTCAATATTTTTTTCCCAAAAGGAGAATTGTGAAACTCTCTCGAGTAGAACATAAGTACTCCTGTACTTAGTTTTGTGGTGGCCAAAGTGTGTGTGTGTGTGCATGCACATAAGGTGTGGGTATGAATATTCTATGTTTTAATGATCTTTCTTTCAATTTACAGTTTCATTGCTTTATTTATCCATGCAATCCCAAGAGAAGACATCAGGAGGGAATTTCTCCCAGTAGATTTATCCACATTGGGAAATGCAAACATCCAGAAAAGCTTCAGAAGAATGGGGGTGGGTGGGGAATAACAAAAGATGCAACAGTGATAAGTTTTAAGACATTGCCAAAAATTACAGAAAATTATAAAAGGTCCCCTGTTATCCTGAATATCTAGAAAATCAGAAACATCTTTTCTGGGACAATAGAACTATCAAGCAAAGCATAATTTAGCACAGTTCTAGTATGCCTCTGTTATCTGGAAACAACACCCATTGTCCTGATAGAACTGGATAAAATTTAACTTCCATTTCATTTTTTTCTGATAAAGTATACTCAGCCGATGGTAAAGTAAGTTGTTGAGACTCCTTTCTCTTGATAACTTCCTTATTTGCTTTCTAATACAGGAAAGAAGCAAATTGATAGCCATTCAAATTAAAACCAAACCAAACCAAACCACCAACAACAACCTACAAACATGCTGTTTCTCTTATATAATATTAATGCAGAAATTCTAAGGCAAAGGTGGGGTATTCTGTCTAAACCTTCTTCCTATGTACTGCTATCCAGGAGGGTGGGGGGATGAACATACCTTCAAATGCTGCCTCCTCCTGAGCTTAAAGAGAAGAACAATCAATGCCCACTAGCAACAAAATCAATGATATGTAAAGCAGATATATAAAGCAGCACTTGAAGAAGGCTTGCTCATGCAAGAAATTACCTCCATTTTAACAAGAATTTTGAAAAGAGACTTTTCTCAAGGGAGAATGAGTATCATACGTGCTTGATGCTCTGAAATATAAACTGCAGAATGAAATCACACAGAGATATGCCACCATCAGAGAACAGGGGATAAAGTAAGAGGATGTTGAGAAAGATGGAGGGCCACAATTTGGCTTTGTTGGAGATGGCTTGAACTCTATAAAGATGTAGCAGATCACTGCTGAAATCAGTCATGGTTTCAACTCATGTGCTGAGACATAATACACTAAACCAGAGAATTTGAAATCACATGCGACCTTCTTCATTTTAAGTCTCTAGAGACCCTTAAAATGATACCTATTGATTCATCTATAGGCCATAGTTTATAAACTGCTACACTAAAATTTTTGGGAGAACTATCTAAGCCAGAGAGCCAAATATAAAGATTAATATAGTTTATGAACTCAAACATTGTTTACTTCTCTCAGCAGAATACTTGTTCTACAAAAACAAAACAAACACACAAAGAATAATAAAACAAATGGAGTAAGTTTTCAGATTCAGGATATTTTCTAAGTTCCCTTCCCTGTAAAAGAAGCACTGTGGCCAAACTAAAAAAACGGACTTTTCAAAATGCAAGTGCACATTTTAATACCTAAATGGAGAAAACCATGAAAATCTCTCCAAACTGATTTGCACATAGTCCTTTTGATATTTCCTGCAGGACTCTTCAGGCATTGTATTTATCCCAGGTGGATAACAACTTTACTTTAGGCCTCTCTCTCTCTCTTCCTCTCTCCTCTCTCTCCTCTGCCTCCCCCACCCCTCTCCCTCCCTCCCTCTCTATTGTAATTGCTGATAAGAACAATGAAAAAGTCTGGAGAGTGGACATTGCAATACCTAGATACAGCAGAGTAGAAGAGAAAGAAATGGGGAAAAGGAACAAAATAAACACCTGAAAATAGAAGCAGAGCAGCAGAGGTGGCATTCAGCAGGTTCTCACCAGTTCTGGAGAACTGGTAGTGGAAATTTTGAGTAGTTTGGAATTCCGCCTCTGACTGGCCCCGCCCCCATCTATTCTCTGCCTCCTGAGTCCCAGCTGATTGTCTGGGTCTTCTTTTGTTGCCCTGCACAGGAGAACAGAGCTGGAAAGCAGGTTAGTGGGGTAGGGAGGGAATGGAAATTTTACAGTATCTTTCCCCTGAAGTGGGGTGGGAGTGGAGATTTTACAGTATTCTTCCCCTGCCATGCCCACCAAGCCACACCATGCCACGCCTACCAAGCTACACCCACAAAACTGGTAGTAAATTTTTTTGAATCCCACCACTGGAACTACTGTAGTAAAAGAAAAGTAGTAGCTGCCCTGGGTGTGATTTCAAAACAACTGGAGCACCACTTGAACACTATCAGCATTGACAAAATCACCCTCAGTCAATTGCAAAAGGCAGGTTTACTTACAACAGCTTACATCGTAGTCATACTTTACTACAATTAAATAACATCTGCATAGTATTCCATAGTACCCCTATTCCTTGGGAAAGACTTGTAGATGAACAACAATGTCAAATCCACTCTAAACATCTGGCTATTAATTATGGATATAATGAAACATAAAATGGGATTAATGGAAAAAGAAGAATTAGTACAGAAAATCAGAGGTGCAAAACAGAACTATTTTGAAGATGCAAATAAACCAGGTCGATGGTTAGCATATAAACTGAGAAAGGAGAAAGAATCAAGGAAAATATTGCAATTAATAGATGATCAAGGACAAGTTTGCTATGGAAATAAAGAGAAGAAAATTATATGAGATTATTATGGGAAACACAAGAGAATATTGATGATGAAAGAGTTAAACATTACTTACAGAATGCTAATCTACCACAGATACCTAAAGAGATTGAAATAATGCTAGAAAGCAATATAATACTATTCTTATGACAATAACATATTATTAGCTTTTTGTTTGTAAATGACCATGCCACCAGAATCTTTAGGAACTGTTTGGCCCACTGGTTAAAAGACAGTTTGAAAAATGCCCTTGTATTGATTTGAAATTGCAGTTTTTTTCTTTTATTTGTTTTGTTTTTATTGCTAAATTAAAACTTAAATTTTAATTGTCCCCAGCATTCTGTTGATAGAATTATTCAATCAAAAGCAATACCACCATCTGACTGCATTTACTGAGAAGTCTGCTTGTTTGACAACTTAGTCTGAGAAAAGAAAAGGAACTTATAATCTTTTCAGGCAGGATGGGTCTGGCATGTATACTATCCTCTTTTGTCAGAAGTGTTTTCTCCTTTATGTCAAGCAAAATAGTCTCCCACCTTGAATCATCTAAAGAAGTCCCCTAGATGTGTCAGACCAGAACTCCAATTTCATACAGACTCAGATAATGACAGTTGTCCATCATATCTAAGGGACTTCAAAATGTGGCAGCTAATCACAGCAAAGGGTAAAGTCTGGGCAGACATGATACAAGCAAGGATTGCAGCCCCATTTATTTTTTTATTTTTTTAAACAATTTATTAGTTTTAACAGTTAAAAACAGCAAACAATACATATACAAATAAATGAAAGAAAAAAGAAAGAAAGTAGAAAAGAAAGAAAAGAAAAGATTGAAAAGAAAGGAAAAAGAAAGAAAAAGAAAGAAGGAAAATTAAAAACATTCTTATTTATTTTACAGTTTGCAAGATCTTTTTTTTTATAGCCTTTGATTTATGTCATATATACACCTATTCTATACATATATCACTATCTCATTATTATCAGTTAAAACTTTCCTCTTATGCCTTATGATTGCAGCCCCATTTAAAGAGACATGCTACTGTCCATGGTGCTGAAAATGCCAACATCCAATTAAAATGTCACCAGGAGCATGCATTATTTGGAACCTTAGATTGGAACGAACTTGTCTGACACACACACACACAAAGACTCAACCATTACTCCAAGAAGGGGCATAACATCCTGTTTCTATTAGTATTTATTTCAATTGTATTCATCTTCCCCTCCCCAAAAAAGCAATGACATTTCCCCTACCTCCAAACTCCAAATAATGTTGCCTGGAATTAATCTCTTTGGTGCTGGAAAGTTTCCCACCATGAATACAGAAATCCTCAACATGTGTTACAAAGAGGTTATCCAAGCAAACATTTTCATTTTCATTTCACTACAAATACCTTTATTGACCTTAGTCATCTGTTGAGTTGATATGTGGGAGATTCACTATGCTCTAGGGACCCTCCCAGTGAACTTACTTGATCTCAGAGAAATAGCTGGTTTTCCTTCATGGAAGAAGATGCTACAGTGATATCTATTTTAAACACTGTTCAGCTGGATGGGTATGCATGTATGACTTTTAAAAACTCATGCATAAACCAGTTAATATGCATTACCAAATATTGGCCAGTTCACTATCAACTTTTGGCAGATAATATGAGGTGTTCTGAAGGATACAATAATGTGGCATTAATGGCTCTGTTTATATGAGTAAAAAGCAAGTAGTGTTGTTATTTTGCTAAAATATTTTGCTATTTTGCTAAAATAGGGAAGCGATTGGATACTCCTTTTATTTAAAGATGATGTGACTATTTCCAATTCATTGTTCATGGTATAATGCACATTTGCATTCACACATAAACAGTTTTCTAATTATTTCTTAAATTTGGTGCATTACCAAAATCAAGGGAAAATATATTGAAAATGGACATGCAGACATTTATGTGGTAATTTTAGCTATTAGTGCTAATAAAATTCTAACACATGAAAATGGTTGCTTTTCTGTATTTCTGTATTATTTTTTTATTATTTATGTTCCAACTAGGAAAAACTATATATCACTCCATGTTTTCCACCTGGTAAAAATATTGTCAAGTACATTGTCTGGGAGATAGTAAGCATCCATAAAGGAGAGTAGATTAGAAACTATTTAGTAGAACAGTGAAAACATTTGATTTGTTTTAAAAGCAATTTGATCGAGTCTCTGAATTGAATTGACTTTCTGAACCGGATAGAGGATTCAGATTGAATTGTTGGATGAAGCTGACACTAGTTGACATTCTGAATTGAAGCACTGAATCAAACAGATTCAGTTTTCTAAAGCAATTGAAACTGTCAAATCAGATCAAATATCAACATTAATTTAACAGCTGCAGTTGATTTGGATCAACCGCAAATCCCTAAAAAGATATGGGATTTTTTTTATAAAGAAAAGTGAATGCCATAGTTGATTTTGTACATTATACACTGTATATTTTAATATAAAAATGGTTCAAGAAAATAATCAGTATAATTTTAACATCTGCCTTTCATTTATTTAGATGTTAAAATATCCTTCAGATAAAGATGTCAAGGAAACTGAAAGATGCATGAGACCAAAGTAACATAGCAGGATGGAAAGGGTAAGACAAAAAGCATACATACACTACTTTTGGGAAGCATTAAAGCAAGGTAAAAAGCCAATATATAAATACTCCATCCAACACTTGTTACTGCTAAGAACAGCAAAGGGAAAGAATGAATAAAACAGCAGCTTAAGTGGGAAATAATTATTTAAGAAGAAAGAAAAACTGAAGACAGAAACATTCAGTTTATGGAGAACTAGATCGACTTCAGTACAAGCAAGCATCTGAAAATTCAGAGGGGATTTAAAAATGCAGCAAAAACTGTGCAAAGGAATTAGAATACATTACAGGGCTCTTGGATCTCAACAACAGATGTCGGAATGAAAATAATATGAAAGCAATGTAATCTGATTATACCTCAATATAGGAGGAAAGATACTGTGTATCTTCTAATAAACAAAATAAAATGCAGTAAATAAAATGAACTAGGATTAACAGAATTTCCTGTTGATAATGGAGAATGAAAAAAATAAATAGAAATAGGAAACATACTTCATGGAAAAGATCACAGAAAAACCAAGCATTAATTATTTAAAAAAAATGTGTCAGACTTTATCAAGTAACACATCTGGCTTGTTTTATCAGGAAACATTTTTCTAAGCTATTGGTTCTTGCCCTGCTTGATCACAGCATGGATTATTTCAAGTCCTATTACCCGCACTTAAGACAATTTTTAATTGAATTACTGAGGCAGTAATGTGTCCAACCTAAGGATAAAACACCCAGACACAAACTGAGCAATGTGGTATATGCAGTAAAATGCAGTGAGACATGTTCAGATCTATACATTGGGGAAACTAAAACAACAACTTCATAAATGCATGGCACAACATAGGAGAACAAACCCATCAGGACAAGATTCAATAGTCCATCTGCATTTAATAGACAAAGTTTAATAGACAATGGTTTTGAAGACAGCAAAGTCCACATTTGGGACAGAAAGGACCGTTGGTTTGAAAGAGGGGTCAAAGAAGCCAGCTATGTCAAAATTGAACAACCCTCTCTCAACAAGGGTAGGGGGATATGACATAATCTATCTCCAGTCTACCACACAGTCCTTTCAGCAGTTCCAGGAAGGTTCCACACCCATTTGAACTATTCAGGTGACCCTGAGGGCACAGATTAGCCTCCAAGTGGTCTCAATGAGTCTCTAAAAGAATACAAATGACCAGCTGTCTGCAAGGAGTATAAATTCTTCCATTCCCCACCATCCAGTCAGGGCTGAAGAAGCTTCTTGGATGGGAAGCGAAACATCTTCAAACAAAAACAAGAAAGTCCAGTTGTCCCCTAAAAAAGCACCTCTGGGACAACCATTACCTGGATGACTGAGAATCTCCTTAGACAAGACCAAATTATCCAACTTTGAAAATTGTAACTTTGCAACAAGGGATAAAGCAGGGTGAAGCATCCATCTCAGGAATCAGATGATGCAGAAGGTAACAAGGGCAGCCCACCACTCCAGTCATTCCTTCACACTGTCCCATCATAGCTGTTAGATAACAGAGTGATATACTGTACATCACACAGAAATTGCCACATCCTTCATCTGCAGAAGAGGATGAATTCTGCTTGGTGGCAGCATCCATTATTAATAAACATGTCAGCTTGATATTCTTTAACTTTAAGCTTCTTTTTTTTTTTTTACAGTCTTCCAGGGTTCTCACTCTGAAAATGACTTCCCACTCCCCCCTAAAAAACTCACAAATTAAAAGTTTATTTTTGGTGGGAAACCCCCCACATATACACACACAAATGGAGAATGGGGGACCATACTGAAAAAATGGCATAAAAGTGTAATAATAAAAGTATGATTTCAATATTTGGGTGTGGATATTTATTAAATTTCGAGGCTTTGAGATATTGGCTTTGGGTTGATTGTATATCTAGGTTCATTCTGCATTCAGACTATGTTGTAATGGCTTAGCCCAATATGTACAGAATGCAACAACTCCCCATGGCCAACTCACCACAAAGCAAGTTGCTATAGGACAATTCAGCAAATACAAAAGTTAAATTAATTTCAATAGAACTGTAGCCAATAACAATAAAATAAAGTCAACTGAGAAATACAAGAGTTACAATACAATGAAAATGTCACTAATAATGAAAATGCCTGAATGAAATGATTAATACAGTGTTGAATTGTTCTGCTGCGAGTTGTCTTGTTGGCCATGGCAAGTTGTCCTAGACCCCAATATGTGATTTGTGAACCATGGCATATGGCTTATAGAAGCAGGTATAATATACCTTGTTTTAACAGAATATTTCAAATGATCCATTCAAAAAAGATTAGTGGAAGAAAAGTAAAGATTAATTTCGGATGCATCAGTCATATATTATCTTTAAAGATACTTTCCTGAACAAGGAGCAGTCTCGAGAACATCAGCATTACATCTATAGGGAAATGAAGTGGCTGTAAGCACTAGATGTTGGTCAGTTCTAACAATTGGAAATAGCAAGTATGACTAAGTGAAAAGGAAAGAGGTGCTTTCACTAGGAGAAAAACAGATTTCCTTTACTGACAAATTTTCAAGAACTATTTAAAAAGGGACAAACAATATTATTCAGGAAAGACTGAGCTGAATAATTTAGTTCATTATGAGAAAGCAAATCCTACAGCATCTAGATACACCTGATTGACTATGCAACATCATACCATCAATATAGTTGCCATCTAGTTCCTGATCAATCAGGAATCATTAGGTTAGGAGAAAACATCCACCTTTGAGAAATGGTGCGAAAACTTCAGCTCAGAAGATTAAAGCTGATACATTTTTTTATCAAGGGTAAGATGACTGAAATTTCAAAACTTTCTCTTGGGAAGCACACAATTTCAAAAATCAAAGTGCTTAGAGAAATCAAAAATAGCTTTTGTTTCTACTTGGAAAGTACTTCTGGACTTTTGCTTGAGGTGGGGGGGGTGGAGGAATGAAACATTGACTTTGGATTTTACTGAGTAAATAGATCTCTTTTAGAAATGGCTAGTTTATAGTATTATGTAAAAGTGAAAAGTTGAACTTTGATGTTACTATTTTATTTTACTCCACCAAAGGGAATGGAAAGTCAATGCCTTTCTTTCTTTTTTCCCTTCTTTTCTATACTTTTCTCTTCCCTTTTTCCTCCCCTATTTTTCCTATTATTTGTATTTTTGCATGTTATATTATAAACCAATAAGAGTTACTTTGAATGAAAGGCTATTGTGTGTGCCATTACACCCGTATGAAAACATGATTGTATGAAATAAAACATAGATCCATCACAAAACTGCAGGTGCGTAGCATGTAATGTAGTATGGCACCACCTGGGGAGGTAGGCTGCCAGGTCACTGGGATTAACTTAACAAGTTTTATGCAAGTTTCAGGTTTTGGAGACCAAGTCATCCATGGCTACTCAAGAGAGTGAACTAAATTGCCAGTCCGGAAGCTGACCTGCTCTTTTCCAGAGACATCATTTGGATTCTTGATACATAAACAAGCAGAAACCTTTGCCATCAGCAAAGAGTATTTAATTTCTTTGACATAAAAACACCTTAAGGGGATTAGGAGAGGGAATTAAATACATAACAAAGGAGCAGGAGGAAAGTCTTGCTTTTGGTGGAGCAAAAGGTTCAGCAAAATCTCTGTTTATAAGGTCCACTCGACATGTCCTGGGGGCAACTTACGACAGCTTTTCATCTTGGAGGGATGAAAGAGGGGGGCTGCCCTTGCTCCATGTGGGATTTATAAGGGATCATTTCCTCACTCATTTCCTCAGTATCTCAATGAGCTTTGTTATAATGTTGTGTGCACAGGGGTTAATCTAGATGTCAACTCTGCCTGACAGTTGTGATTTTACTCTAGGCTAGTGCACCTTCTGAAGTCTTAATAGAACAGCCATTTCCATCCAGACTGCAGGAAATGAAAGTGGATCTGCTTTGTGTGCATGGGTTCATTCAGCAGCAAATTTCTCAGTTTTAAATCCAAACTGTTTGTGGTCTAAAAATTCACTTCTTATGAAGACATTGGGCTTTGTTTGAAAAGTTTGATCACGGGGCACAATGTGGATGTGAAAGAGAAGACAGTGAATAAGAAGGAGCAAGCAATAGCTTTATCTATAAATTCAACGTTGGAGCTAGTTTTATATATGTATGTATGTATGCATGTATGTATGGTAGATTTGGCTGCCATTTTTAGGGGTAAGCAATAAGGTCTAGATAGACAATATGGAAGAAAGGAGACCCAAAGGTGCATTTAATCAAAAGACAACTGGACTTTCTTATTTGTTTTTTTCCCTTTGAGAACATTTCGCTTGTGTTTTCAAAGGAAAAAAAAACAAGAAAGTCCAGTTGACTTTTGGAAAAAAAAAACACTTTTGGGACAACCATGAACTGGATGATTGAGACTCTCCATAGACATGAAGCAATTTTAACAGAGTGTCCAACCTGTTGAACAATATCCTTAATTACATACGTCAGCAAACAAACTTTAAGATCATGCAACAGAGATACCAGATATTCAAGCTGGATTATAAAAAGGCCATGGAGCAAGAGATATTGTTGTTGATGCATGGTGGATAAATGAGAAAGGAAAGAGGATATGAAAAAGAAATGATTATGTATTTAATTGATAAAAGAAAAATGTTTGATTGCACAAACCTTGTCGAGCTATGGTATGTTATTATTTTTAAATTATTTGTTTGTATTTCACCTTTATTATTTTTACAAAGAAGTCAAAGTGGTGAACATAATCAACACTACTTCCTCCTCCTATTTTTCCCACAACAACAACCCTGTGAGGTAGGCTGGCTGAGAGAGAAAGGCTGGCCCAGTATATCTTAGAGACATGGAGATACAGATCCATTGCATTGCCTTATGAGAAATCTATACACAGTACTTTCCAGATTGAAGAAATAAACTGGCTCCAGGTTTCTAAAGAAATGAAAAAAGATTGTATATCACCACCTTATTTATTTAACCTATATGCTGAATATAAAATGGGGGAGGTTAAATTGGAAGGTGAACACGGTTTTAAAACTGGAGGAAGGAATGTCAATAGCCTGTTCTATGATGATAACCTTACTATGCTAGGAAAAATACAAATCATCTCAAAGACCTAGTAAGGGAATGGAGGAAGGAATGTCAATAGCCTATTCTATGATGATAACCTTACTATGCTAGGAAAAATACAAATCATCTCAAAGACCTAGTAAGGGAATGCATGAAAAAATGAGACTATCTTTAAATAGAAAGAAGACTAAACTCATGACAACTGGTACAAAAACCAGCCTTAGAAATCACAGTGAAGATTCTAAAGTGGTGGATAGCTTCCATCTTTTAAGATCAATCATCAACAGTAAAGGAACCATCAGACAAGAAATATGCTAAAGACTAGCACATGGTAAGGTAGCAGCAAAGGTCTTGGAGAATATATTTAGATGTCTGTATACCTACAAAGATCAAAACTTTACACACAATAATTTGCCCATAACACTCCAGGGAAGTGAAAATTAGGCTTGGAGAAATTAAAATTAAAATAAAGGAAGCAGGATCAAAAGAATATTGACCTGTTTGAATGTTGGAGTTTGAGAAAATTCCTAAGAAGGCCACAGATAACCAAGAAAACAAACAAATGGATTATAAAATAAATCATACCAGAGTTTTCACTTAGAGTATAAATGATCAAGCTCAAATTAAACATTATGCTAAGATTTAGTGCTCTCAATAAGTCTATAATTCTGTGGAAAGTGGGAAAAAAGGGAAGAAGACAACTAGCAGTTATGATAATGGATTCATGTTAAAGAATCTGAAGGGCCAAATTTGGGAAAGATCATCTTGAAGAAGGTCTATTTATGTGCTCATTGTCTATATAATTGTAACATCAATCTGATGGCACTTAATCAAGTAGAATGGGTTGTCTAAAGTATGATTTTGTATTTGAATAATCAGGTAGACTGATAAGATTTCACACAAGGAAATACAACTGAAATGTCAAAAACCATTTCAGTATTTTTGATCTTCTACATACTTCCATTTACTGGTCCACTGACTTCAAAAAACAACCGGGGGGGGGGGGGGAATACAGTGATCTAGGATGCAGTGAGAACAAAATTATAGAAGGGGGTATTCCCAGAAGGGAATAGAACTCATTTGATTTAAATTTAAGAATGTGGATGCTGAAGATATCTGTTTGGAACTAATCTGTCCAGAATGACAAGCAACATAGAGAGACAGATAGATTGTAGGATCCCAAACTAATTGCAACCTATTTGACTATAAATAGGTAATGCCTCAACTAACAACAGAAATGGGCAATTCTCACCCCCAAAAGTTCTTAAGAGCTTTCCAAAAATATCTGCAACACAATAACGCAACTCAAAATCCATGAATGTACCAATGAAATTAACTGGATGCATCTTGTCAGATGCTTACACTTTTAGCCTCAGCTGTTTAGTGCCTTCATGTAAGAGTTTGTATACATGCTCTATCTAGCCTTCTGTTTTTCAGATCAGAGTTACATATGCATACCTCTGATTACACATACATACAGTACACAGATGCATATCTGAATTCTTAGCCATGCCAGAAGGAAAAAAAAAAACAAGCAGAGTTTTTGGAGAATAATCCAATGTCATGATTTTGGGGGGGAAACGAGGAGGAATCCATCAAGTTCCTCAAGATCCAAAGATCCCCGGCAAAAATACATACTGTAATTAAAGGGGGTTGGACTAGAAGATCTCCAAGATCCCTTCCAACTCTGTTAACTGTTAAAGATGAAGATGCTTTTGCCATGACATACAACTTGACAGTTCAGTAAGGCATAGTATAGACACAGTTCTCTCTTTTTAACCTTGGTTGTTGATTTATTTTCGGTCCCATTTTATGCAGATCAGTCTATCTGATCAGTTGGTGTGTCAACGTATTGCGTGAACCCTCCAAACTGCTGCATTCACAACTTCAACATGGAGTATAGACGCAAGTTATATATACATATGTCAGTAAACTCAACTGAAGTAGTAGTTGTATATAAGCAGTGTTGTGCTAGCTTTATACATGGCATGAAAAAGTTTTGTAATGGAAAAAGGACATGCAGGTTCAAGTACACCCCTAAACACATGCGTGCATGCACGCACACACGCACACACGCACACAGAGGTGGGGCACACTTTCCTTTAATCACACAGCCCAGTCAAAGCTCCAGCACTTGAGAAGAGTTTGTGAAAATGCATGAAACAACAACAAACCTCCATCCTTCAGCAGATTTTCTGCTCAGGCCACAGATTACAGATATAGTCCTTCACTTATAACACTTTTTTGGGTCACTGTTCAATGTTACAACAGCAATGAAAATGTGATTTATGACTGTTTTACACAGGCATGACTCTTGCAGCATCCCCACAATCATGGGATCAAAATTCAGATGCTTGGCAACTGGTTCATATTTATGACAGTGTCCCAGGCTCACATTATCTGCTTTTGTGACCTTCTGACAAGCAAAGTTGATGGGGAAGCCAGATTCGCTCACAACTTGGTTACTAACTGATCAGCTGCAGGGATTCACTTAACAACCGTGGCAAGGAAAGCCATAAAATGGGGCAAAGTTCACTTAACAACAAAAAATTGGGTTCCATTGTGGTCATAAATCGAGAACAATCTGTAATGTGCTTGGTTATGCCTGGCAGAATGGACACTCAGAAAACCTTATTTGTCTCAGGCTGGGATCATCCTTTCTGAGTCAGATACTATTTGTGCTTCTCCAGTCTCCTTCCCCAGGCAAAAGTTCTTGGAAAAAAGTGAGAGGAATCAAGAACAGCGGGATGAATACCTGATTGGACAAAGAAGGCTTTGAAATTGGGGCCAACAGGGTGACGAAGATGGCAGAGATGAGAATGATCTATTAGATAACCCAGCCTGACTCCCAGAGGTAACACAAAATTGTTCTCTTGCTCTGTGTTTTCTAGCCCTGCATTTGTCAGATGTTATGGAAACCGGAGGCAGCAAGATCACTGCCTCGTGTCAGGAAAACAGATCTCTGTTGGATGGAGAAGATTGGATGAACATTTACGAATTCAAGGGCACTGTAGAAGAATTGTTTTAATTTGCCTGATGCATACAGAAAGCAGCAACACAAAAATGTCCTGTGGATAAGCTACAATTCCTGATTCGTTGGGCTACGAGCAGTGTGCATCTGATCCAAGAAATCATGGAAAGCCAATTTCAGAAGCTCTGCCTTCAACACGTTCTCAGCCACCAATTCATATTTTGCCCCTGTGTTGGTTGGCATGGCTCATTTGCCATGGTTAGCTTAACTCTGGCTTACTGGATTATCCCATGTGGTTTTCACAAGCAAATGAAATGATTAACTGGCACATGTACAAACATAACTATGTGGCTGGCTGGTTGGTGGCTCAGAGGATCATGGATGCAGTAGCATGTAATTCAATAGATTTTAATGATCAGTACAAAGGTGGCAATCTATTTCAGAGATCTCCCCCACGCCCAGAACAGAACAAGACGCAGAAGCAAAACAAACACAAAACTAGCTGCAGTAAATGTACCCTGAACTGCTGATGAGACTAAACATAAAGAAATAGCAAGTACATTCATTTGAGAGTGTCCTGCATTTAATACTGAAAACCTCTCTTACTCTCTTCTCATGCCTGGAATTTAGGAGTTGTGAGGGTTTGATTGCTTGTTTTCTGCAACTGGCAACAGAATGAGTCCAACCACAGACAAGGGGGGGAAGGGGAATGGAGGAAGAAAAATGAGAGAGAAAGAAAGAGAGAGGAGGAGGAGGAGGAGGAGGAGGAGGAGGAGGAGGAGGAGGAGGAAAAGATAGAGAGGGAAGAGGGAGGAAAGAGGGATGGAGGGAAGGAAGGAAGAAGAAATAAAAGGGAAGGGAGGGATGAATAGATATTGGGAAGAGTGTGTTGATAGTTTTGTTTTCTGCTAACACTTGTCCAGAATCTCACTTTTAAACGATCCAAATCATTCAGAGTGTATTACTGCAGTTTGTACTTTGTGCCATAAAAGCTGACATTTGTGCCCTGTCTTTCCTCTTCCGTTTTCCTCCCAGAATGAACTCTCCTCCTCTTTGATTGCCACCTCCATTTCTAGCCTTTCTCCCCTTTCCCATTAACTCAGGATTTGTGAGAAACTCCATTGAACATCACTCTGTGGAGGCTAATGGCATGTTTACTCTCACGGGTTCTCTCCTGCCCCTCCGCCTTCCTGCTGAGACTTGGTGCTTTGCTATGGAGCAAATGGGCATGTCAGAGCTTATTTGGGCTGCAACCCAAGTGACGATGGGATTTGGCAGAAGTTCTACCATCCCAGCAGAACATCCAGAAGGTGGTTTCGCCATGACCGATACTTAAATGCAATGGGGAGCAAACTGGGGTCTTCCTTCCATCCTCTTGAAAATTGCAGGTCTTCTGCATTTCATTTTCATAGTAAAAAAAAAATCCATAAAGAGTAAAAATAGGTGTGTTAAAGCACGAAACTGGGCATTGCAAACAAGTGAAGCCCCATCCATGGGATGAAGGTAGCATGCAAAACCACAGCCCCTCCAGTCCTCTCTCCACGGAACTGGTCCCTGGTGCCCAAAAGGTCAAGAGGCGCTGTGTTGAAGTCTCTACCAGTGGAACCTATTTATGGTGTCTTAAAATAAACCCCTATCCCATCTTCTCCCAATGCTAGCTGAGACTATATGGAATTGTAGACTCAGTAGATCTGGATGGAAAGCTAGTGGGTGTGAGCAAAAATTTTGCCTTATTGACTCTGAGAGAAGGAAGGAGCACATCATATGGACATGTATCTATATACACCAGGATTCAACCATTCAAGATTCCAGGGGAGCTGGATTTCGTCTCAACTCAATGATTTTTTTATCCCCTCTGCAAAGGAAACAGAGGGAGGTCTGGATCAGGTATGCTAAGAACAGAGATGCTTACAATCAAGGTTGACTCAGCCTTCCATCTTTTCAAGGGGGGTAAAAGGAGGACCCAGATTGTTGGGGTCAATAGGCTGACTCTGTAAACTGCTTAGAGCGGGGCTGCAAAGCACTTTGAAGAGGTATAGAAGTCTAAGTGCTATTGCTATTGCCCCTCTATCTCTTAATAGGCAATGAGGTTAATGGGAATCTGCATCATTCTGAACTGAACTGCACCATTCCTCACTGAAGAACCTATGGGAGAAGGCACTGAAGTTTCCAAATGGATACCCGTAGATCATTGTTGTCCTGGGACTAGATCCCAATTTTCTCTCTTAAAACATAGAACGTATGATAATAGAGTTGGAAGGGACCCTGGAGATCCTCTAATCCAATTTCCTGCTCAACCAGGAGACCCTATACCATTTCAGATAAATGGTTGTTCAGTCTCTTTTTGAAAGCCTCCAGTGATGGAGCGCTCACAACTTCTGTAAATGCTGTAAAATCATGTAAATTCTGGGCTTTGCGAATAGAGTAATTCTTTAGCAACTGATATTCTTTCTTTTTTTTTTTCAAGCAGCAAACTGTGAAGGGCAAAGGCAGAGGAAATGACAAAAATCTGGGTTGCATCCAAGAACAAGAAAAGGAAGTTCTGCTGAAAACCCACTTATTCTTGAGAGGTGTGGGTTAGTCAAATTTGCAAGGCTTCTGGAACTGCCAAATGGCAGAGTATCAGGTAAAACTCATTCAGGGGATGGCAAGGTTTCTGCTTACTCAGAACTTGGACTATCATGTAAGCTCTGGGAGTCAGAGACTACCTTTTGATAGTCCTGCTAAGATTCCTACTTAGTTGAGGGGTGATGTTGGCAGTGGGAAAATCGTTAGAAACTTTGCTGTGATTAAGATAAATTAAGCCAAGTTTGGAGAGTTCTCAAAAGAAAAAAAACCACAATTTCTTCCCACTATGATTTTATAAATTATATGAAATATAAGACATATGCTAGTGGGTGATGGCATAATGCTAAATGAATGCAAACTCCATCTATTCATT